>CAUYRT010024570.1:0-25000 GCA_963574885.1 Lepilemur ruficaudatus
TCAAAAAGAATCCATTTTTCATCACATGTAACAATACAGTGTAGAAATGTTTCGCCTTTATGTCATGACGGCAAAAAAAGGCAAGCTTCTAGATGATTTCTTTTCTGAGGCTCGTTTAATTCATGCAGAACCCATCTATACAGCTTCTTTACGTTGCCAATTTGTTTCAAATGGTCCAATATTGTTGGAATAGTCACATCAAACCTTGCTGCTAATTCACACATAGGTTGAGATGGATTCACTTCCACTACAGCTTCCAGCTCATCATTATCCGCCTTGGTCTCTGGTCACCCACATGGCTCATTTTCAAGATTAAAATCACCAGGACGGAACTTCTCAAACCATCGACGTACTGTGTGTTCATTAGCCACATCCTTCCCACACACTTTGTTGATATTTCGAGCTCTCTGTGCAGCATGTGTTCCGTGACGGAACTCATATTTGAAAATAACATGAATATTTGACTTATCCATGGTTTCACAAAAATCGCTGTCAAAAAATTTTTTGAAAGATAATCACAAGCCAAAAATGTGCGTTTGCAAGACTGAGGATGTACCTTCATAATAGAAATTAAACAAGCAGTGTCAAAGTGAAGTGTCAGAGACATCAACCGTCAAACTTAGTACTGAAGGAAATTGGACATTTCGTAATTATATATATATATATATATATATATATATATATATATATATATATATATATATATAGGTTGAATATCCCTTATCTGAAACTCTTAGGACCAGAGTGTTTCAGATTTCTAATTTGTTCAAATTTTGGAATATCTGCATATACATAATGAGATATTTGGGGGATGGGACCCAAGTCTAAATACAAAATTCATTTATGTTTCATATACATCTTATACATATAGCTTGAAGGTAATTTTATTTTTCCCTTGGGGGACGCTGAATAAACTGCGTGTTGTGTGGCTTCACCCTGTCACATGAGGTCAGGAGTGGAATTTTCCACTTGTGGTGTCATGTTTGTGTTCAAAAAGTTTTGGATTTTAGAGCATTTCAGATTTCAGATTTAGGATGCTCAACCTGTATTTTATACACACACACACACACATATATATACACACACACAAATTACATATATAATATCACAAAGTACATGTACATGACAATATAAATAATTAATAAGTGCTTATAGGCTGGGTGTGGTGGCATACACTTGTAGTCCCAGCTACTCAAGAGGCTGGGGCAGGAGGATCCCCTGAGCCCGGGAGTTCAAAGCCAGCCTGGTCAACATAGTGAGACCACTGCCTCTTAAAAAAAATAAATAAGGGCTTATAATAAAATGCCATTATAATGCTTATAATAAAATACCAATATTATATATTGATTATGATAATCAATATCATAATCTCCTCCTTCTTTCATCCCCATGCCCAGCCCCCTCCCCAGAGGTAATCATTTTTACAATTTTTGTTTATCTGTTTTATGGTATTCTGGTGCTTACCTTTTAAATTCTAACAATGTTATATCTCTTTCTCTTTCTATATCAACTTTAGATAGTAACTATTCACTCCCTGCTATGAATGATATTTAATTCCCTTACACTTCTCCTTCCAGTTTATCTATTTTCCTCTTCCCAATCGCGAAGACTTATAGCTTAGGTCTCTTACCGGTTACATTTGTAATGTTAAATAATTTATCCAATGTCTGTTTCTTTTTTCAGCAAATTTACATGTGTTAGATAAGGGTACTGTTGTCCTGGCTTTCTCTCTTCCTCCACGCCCCCACTCCCTACGCAGTATCTGTCAACTCTGCTTAGACATTTACATTGTCAAAATTGGTAATATTTATGTTCTTTTCTATAGTCATAATTAAACCTTCTGTGGGTTTGTCTGAAGATTGACTCTGACAATTAATAATCTATAAACCTAAAAACGGAGTTTATATGATTATGATTATATAAACATTTTCACTTGTGGGCTAGTCTCCTTCCTGGGACACCCATCCAGGTGTCTCCTGATTCCTGCCCCCAGCTGCTCCTTAGCTGCAGCCCAGCTGTCATCCAGGGGTTTCCCCCTCTGCCTTTCTAGGTCAGAGCTACTATACCTTCAACCCATGCCTTCCTCTTTCACGGTGTTTTCCATGTGCTGAAGTTCTCCCTCGATTATCTTCTTCAGAAATATAATTTATTGCATGTTTGATATGTTTTTCCCTCTCTACTTGACTGCTGGGTTGACAGGTATAGAATTCCATGGTCGAAATTATGTTTCCCTCAAAACTTTGAAGGCATTGTTCCATTGTTTCCTGGTATCCAATGTTGCTAATGAGAAGTCAAAAACTATTCTGATTCTGATTTCCCAGAAGGTAACCTGTTTTTTGGTTTTGTTTTTGTTTTCTCTATAGAATTTTTTTGAAATATCTCTTTTTTCTTAGAGCTCCCAAGTTTCAGGGCTATGTGTCTAAGTATGGATAAAAGCTAGTTTTAAGGGACTTTTGTAGAAAGATCTTCTTCTTTCTGTCTTCCCTCTTAGGAGTTAGGAAATAAAAGCTATGTTTTGGTTTCTGGAACTCACATTGATTGTAGGGAGGTAATAAATCATAAATGCATGTCAACATGATTTTCTCTTATCTGGCAAATTGAATTTAGAGTGTAGAGTTCAAATATTTATAACCAAGTTAATAAACACATCCTGTTGGGGCAATGCCAAAGTCACTAATTTTATAGCTTAAAAAAAAGGCCCTCAAAAGCTATAAAAATGGAGGTTCCTCATTCCTCACTTATGAGGTAGAAGAAAGAGACTACATCAGGAAGACAGAAAATGCCTGAATTTTTGACATTTTCTTTCTTAAATTTACCAAAAACTCAAAAATATTTGACTATATATTAACAGACTGATGAATATAATCAAGAGAGTTTAAGAAAGAAAAAGTTTAAGGAAGTGTTTCCAAGGATAGGTTTTGCATGAGTACTTTGTCACATGGCAAATGAACTTGGGTTTTAGAACATACAGACCTGGATAGCAATTTTGGCTTCACCATTTTCTATTTATATGAGACAAGCAAATTACTGAAACTCAATAAATGTTAGTTTCCTTCCTTACTTACCCCCAACTCTGTTGGTTCAACATTGAGGCCTGGGGAGTTATAAATGTTCTGTATCCAGTGTACCATGATGAGGTACAAAGGGTGCATTTCTAAAGGTAACAGGACGTTAAATTGGAAGTTTTGACTGATGCACCAAGATACAATTGATGCTTCATTCCAAAGGAAGTGCTAGACCATATGCAGAATTTCCAAAAAGAGAAACATAGAAGAACCAGTTTCATAATCCTTGAAATCTGTCACTCACAATGAAAATATAAAAGGGCCTAGAAAGAGAAAATTAAGGAAGAATTTTATGACAAGAATTTTAGAAAAGAGCCTTTGGGATTCTGGGACTCCCGTCCTCCTAAGGAAAGTCAGTGGGGCTCTTGAAACCTTAATGTGTGTCTCTTGAAGTTAGAAAACAAGTCACCAGTGCCTAAATTATATCTGAAGAAGCTAAAATGGCCCTTGGAAGCAAGGTAATAAACTATATTTAGGAAGTAACTACTCACCGAGGTTAGTGAATACTAAGCACTTGGAATAGAAGTCTCAAGGTCATTTTTAAAGGGATTTGACTAAGAGGGTGGCTTGAGGGACTAAGGAAACACGGGACGATTGTCTCCTAATTAAAACACAACTATCGTGAGGTGTATCCCACTTATTCATACAATTCCCTTTGTAAGTGTATATTTCTATACTGCCCAGAGTGGACTTCCTGATTTTACATTCATAAGACATCTGCAACAGTTCTGAGTTATCATCTAATTAAACGTAGTAGCTGCCATGGACTGAATTGTATCTTTACAAAATTCATATGTTAAAGCTCTAACTCCAAATGTGACTATATTTGGAGACAGGGCGTTTAGGAGGTAATTAGAATTGAATGAGGTCATCCTAACGGTGGGCTCCTACTCCTACAGCATTGGCAGCCTTGTAAGAAGAAGAGAGACCTTTCTCTCTGCCACATGAGCACATGGGGAGAAGGTAGCCCACTGTAAGCCAGGAGAGAGCCCTCACCAGACCCCAACCTTGCTGGCACCCTGATCTAAGAGTTCCAGCCTCCAGAACTCTGAGAAAATAAATTTCTGCTGTTTAAGCCACCCAATCTATGGTATTTATTAATATTTTGTTATGGCATTCCAAGCTGACTAATACAGTAGCTAATATTTATTGAGAACTTTCTATGTGTCAGGCACTGTTCTAAGTGCTTTATACCTATTAACTCATAATAGCTCTAGGAAGTAGATATTACTGCTGCCATCCCTGTACTGCAGATGATGAAACTGAGGCACACAGAGGGTAACTTGCAGGTTACCCCACAGGTCCATAGGTAGAAAGTGGCAAAGTTAGGTTTCAACCCAGATGATCTCGCTGTAAGGCCTGAGCTCTTAACCATTACGACATCCTTCTCTAAAGGCTTAGCAAGAACAGTTCCAGAGAAATGAATCCCTTTTCTTCTATTTTCAGCAAATCAGCCATTTTTACCATTTCAACTAGTCTTTCAATCCTTTAGAAGAGTTTGTGCTGATTTGTATAGCCCCTACAAAAGAAATTTTAAAAAGCAAATTTCAAAACTCATAGAATTACTTTTCAAAATTAAGGTTGAGTAGGGATGGAACAGAGGAGAAAATAAACAAGCAAATACGGTACTTGGTGTCTGAAACTGACCATTCATCAAAATGCGTCAAAGACACGGAACTTAAGTTTGATGAGTTCAATATTTTCAAGACTAGCAGAACTTCTTGTGACCTGTATAATTGAGCAGAACTTCTTGGTTAAGATGGGCCTGGGGCTGAACCTCAGCTCTCAAGGCTAAATTTCTTCATTCCGTAGTTCTTTCAGGTCACTGTCAAAACCACTGGTAATTTTACACTGCAGTGATCTGTGCCTTTTCCTGGCCTGAGGATAAATAGAAAACTTAACAGTTCCAAGAGCTGTTGACACCATGTACTCAGAAACACAATCAGAAAATGTAAACGGAAACCCTTGAAGGACATGAATGAAGGATGTGGACATTTGCACATGGAAACTCCGCACGTGACACCAGCTTTGCTCCCCAGCTCTGCAGCCACAAAAATGAGCAGTTCAGAGTGGGTGCAGGGAAGCGCATGGAAGATTTTCACAGAACACAATGTAGGGCAGGCCCTGCTGGCGTAGCTCGGAGCGACCATTCTCCAGTAACCGCAGGATCCCAAGGTGCTCTACGAAGCGTTACGATGATACAGGGAGGATTGGGAAAAATCCGGTTCCTCCGCGACCGCTTGATAGTAGCTGTTTATTCTCCTGTTTGACAAACACACCTTGGCGCATCAAAAAAACAAAATCAAAAACAAAGTCACCCCCTTTCGGGCACGTACCCCAGCCAGTCTACACTCACACACTTAAAGCAAAACTAAGGAGGTGGAGACATGTTTTCTGATTCCTACAATTGAGCCCTCGGTTGGAAAACAGGGCAGAATATTTGAACTGAGGACAGTCAGAGTGCCTTCTGAGAAAAAAAGAAACGTTAGGGAAAGGAAGAGGGGATGAGATAGAAAGTGAGTTATGAACCTTCGCTATGAAGTACATACTAGACAGGCACACAGGCCCCCGATCTCCATGTCACTCCGGCCCTGGATCCCACTCGAGCAGCCTGAGCAATACCCCCAGAGCCTTTTCCTCTTTAAGGACAATGAAAGATGTTGTTTTTAGGTTTTCCTCTCACAATTACAAGAGTCTCATAATGTTGCGCTTCTTTTTTTACCAGGAATCGACGGAGACAGCTTCATTCTCAATTTAATTACTCTTCACTCAGTATAAATGGTGTTCTTTCTTTCATCCAGTCACTTACACAATATATAAACACCACGCACTGATCTAGGGCCAGAAGATTCACAGATAATTAAACTATTGTCTTAGTTCATGGAAAAATGAGGGACGTATCATGTGTCGTACGTGAAGGCAGTAGCAGAAGCATGCATGACTGCAGCGAGGACAGGGCGATGAAACAGAGGGGCAGGATTCAGGACCTGAAGTATTTGGGTAAACAATGACCTAGAAAGAACGGGGAGAGTCTAAAGTCTTCCCCTCATTAAAATGCGGATCTAGGATGTTGAGTATCCTTGCCTGAGCCCTCATCCTGCTGTCGATAAGGGTTTTATAGGCCTTCCTCCAAATCCTTGGGATTCAGACCGTAATGTGAGTCTCAGGAACAAGAAAAGGGGCCATTTAAGCTGTTTTGCAGAGTTGAATAAATCAACAGTGGGACTATAAGAAAGGCCTTTGACAAGCCCTCGTGTTCCGCTCAAGTGCAAGGGGACACTCTGCTCAAGTGGAAGACAATACACCCGCCAAGGAGCCCATCCCGGAGGTGCCGATGCTGTTTGAGAGCGCCGCTGCGCTTGCCAATGGGTGAACTCTGCTCTGCGGCAAGCAGGGCCATGGACAGGATTTTCCCGCAGCAGCTGAAGAGGGATGATTAAAAGGCAGCATACGCCGTATGGATCCTGTCCTAGCATTATGCTTTCTGAAGATAATAATGATGAAGGAAATGACAAGTGAGCTATGATAATCCTATCAAAACCCTCCTGTCCTCTCTCGCCTACTTTTCTTCTCCTATTCTCTTCCTTGTCTCCAAACCCATTTCTCTAACTCTGATGATTCAAACCCAACGTGAATCGTTGGCTAGATCTCTAGCCCAGCAACAGAGTGAGACTCTGTCTAAAAAAAAAAAAAATAAAGGAAACAACAGAAGTGCCTTAGCAAAACTCAGACACCGAAGTAGGAAACAGAACCTTTTCACATGTACGTGTAGCAAAGGCTCTGGTAGAAGAGGAAACTAAATACGTGTCCTCCACGGTATTCCTGGGCCACCTGAGCCTGGCTCCCTTGCTCATGATGAGACAGATCTCAGCTGACACGAGCCATTTTACCATGGAATATTTGATGGTTCTGTGTTTTGTTCTGATGATTGTTAGCTCTTTTGGTTCATTGGTGTTAGAAATAAATCACATCTAACCTCTTTTGTACTAAAATTAACTGTCTCCTTGGACTGATTATCTTGCCCTTGGTCTCTGCAGAGTTGCACCCATACGATCTCCAGCACGCCTGGCAGCCCAAGCGGTTTGCTGAAGTTTTGTGTCCAGAGAGCAAGGCTGGCTTTCCCAGGCTCCAGGCAAGAGGGCTTGGCTACTCCTAAAAACAACAGAAGTGGCCGGTGTGGTGGCTCACACCTGTAAACCTAGCACTCTGGGAGGTGGAGGCTGGAGGATAGCTCAAGGTCAGGAGTTCAAGATCAGCCTGAGCAAGAGTGAAACCTCATCTCTACTAAAACCAGAAAGAAATTAGCTGGACAACTAAAAATATACAGAAAAAATTAGCCTGGCGTGGTGGCGCATACCTGTAGTCCCAGCTACTTGGAAGGTTGAGGCAGGAGGATTGCTTGAGCCCAGGAGTTTGAGGTTGCTGTGAGCGAGGCTGACGCCACGGCACTCTAGCCCAGCAACAGAGTGAGACTCTGTCTAAAAAAAAAAAAATAAAGGAAACAACAGAAGTGCCTTAGCAAAACTCAGACACCGAAGTAGGAAACAGAACCTTTTCACATGTACGTGTAGCAAAGGCTCTGGTAGAAGAGGAAACTAGAGCATTTTAGTTTGAATATGTCTGTTCCGTTTACCAAATAGGTTTAATTGTTTCAACAAAATATTACAATTCTGGGGAGAGCTTGTCAGCAATAATTTTTTTCCTGATAAAATTGTTTTCCTTAAAGAAGGAAGTTAGCACAATTCAAGAAAATAGAAAAAAAAATCTTAATTTTTTTTTTTTTTTTTTTTTTTTAGATTTTGCCTCATCTTAAGACATAAGAAGATGTTCTTTTACAGGGGGTAGGGAAGGTGGTCCTCAAAGAGAGAAAAAAAACAGTGTGGCGGCCTCAACAGGGGAGGGTACAGGGCGTACGGGGAGTAGGACAGGTGCATGTCCACGAACAAGCAGCTGGTCCATCCCTAACTGCAAGTGCTGACTCTAACTAAATTACCACCTACTTCTGCAGTTGTCACTCATTCTTTCAGAAACAAGGATGACCTTGTGTTGACCTGAAGTAGTTCGCTCCCCATTTTCAATACCATTTAGATGCTCTTCCAACCTCTTGGACTTCTTCCCAACTCATTCTCCGTCTCTGTCTCTTCCTAAATTCCCTGTTTCTAAATGTGGACCCCGAAATTGAAATCAGTACAATTAAAATCTAAGAATCTTTTAAAAAAATTTTTTTTAAACTTATTTCCCTTCGTGATTTCCTGATTCTTACTGACAGGCGATTTGGCAATACCTTCGTCACAGCCTTCTCCTGCCGAAGAAACCGTGGATGTCTCTTCCTCAGCTCCTACGGGATGATGTCCCAGTCGCTTCTTTATTATTCCACCCTTAGCCTTGATGTCAAAGGGCCTCTATCCGCATGCTAGCCTCAAACTCCTACAGGAAACCTCAGCTCCAGTCATGCCTGCCCCCAAAGACGCCTAGCTCATTTCTACCTACAGAATTTTTGTCATGCTGTGCCCTCCCCCTTGAATGTCCCATCCTTCTTTCCATGTATTTAAACCTTTCCCATTTATCATTATTTTGCTTAAGACTCCTCTCATCTGTGAAGCCTTTGGGGCCACCCAAGTTCATGGTAGCTTCTCTCCCCTCTGAGCGTCTGCAGTGATCGGAGTCTGTACTAGTCATTCCACAGCCTTCCTGCATGCTCCTCTAATACATTTTGAGCACCTACTATCTCCCCGATGAGAAGCTCTGCAATATTTGCTATCATAAAAGCCTAAGTAAGAGACAAGAGGTTTGGAGGAGAAGGGAATGTGGGTAGAAACTTGATGAACAAGCAGGTCCGTGTGAAGGAGTTTTTTGAGCAAAAGAGACATGTAGGATGTCGGACACCGCAGGAAGGAGGACTGGTTACTGCGCTGTCATGCCGCGTCACGCCCGCTCTCCTCTCCACTTCGCGAGGCTGCCTGCTGGGCTGTGTCAATAGGAGGCCCCAGAGGCAGCCTGAGCGGCTGGAGGACAAAGAAGCGACTTGCTCCTTCCTGCCTGTACCTGTTTGCTTCCTGTGGGCACATCTTAAGGCATAAGCAAATGCTCTTTTTCAGAGCATGGGGAAGGTGGTCCTCAAAAAGAGAAAAAAAATAGCGTGATGTCCTCAACAGGGGAGGAAGCGCTGCACGCGGGGAACGGGGCAGGGCCGTGTCCACGGACGAGCGCGGTCCATCCTTCATCCCAAGCGCTGACTACATCACTGCCGCTTCTGCAGCGGCCACCCTTCCTGCCTGCCTGAGGTTTCTGTGGGAGTCGCCCCCGCAATACTGCTTCACCCCGTCGGTGGCAGTTCCTTCCGACAGCAGCATCTGAATCCAGTTAGCCGTTTTCCCAGCTTGCGGAATCCGCCGCTCTGCAGCCATCCCCTATCCCGAGACCTCACTACTCGCCGGCCGGCACCTGCTCCCCGAAGCCTGGGTCCCAGCCTCCGTCTGACTTAGAGGTACCAACATCAGCCAACCGTCTCCTCGGAGGTCTGACTTTCACCTCCATGGGACTCCCCCTTTACGCTTTAAGTTTTCATAATTACCATCTCCTCCCTTTGCTCTAACAGCCCTCAGGTGATAGGTGCTTCCTCCTGTCATGATACCTTAGAGTCCCTTTTTCACCTTTTCAGTGATCTAGGTAATCCTTTTTTATATTGAAGTCTCTCTATACAATAACTGTTACAGTTTCTACCCCCTGACTGGCCCCTGGCTGATACAGAAGAAGCCAGTTTAGGGGCGTAGATTTAAATACTGCAGAGTAACATCACTAAGAAGTCAATAAATAAATTAACATCCAAGCATGCCAAAAGAAGGAAGGAAAGGCAAAAGAGAGGCATAAAATTCAAAGGGGACATACTAAATCCAACCATATCACTAATTTTATCAAATGTTAATGGATTAAATGGTCGAATAAAATACAGAAATTATGAGAGTAGGCTTTTTAGTACAGGATCCTACAATATTCTGTCTACAAGAGACACACTTTAAATATGATGATACACATAGGTTAACTGTATTATAAATAAACCTATTAAAAAGCCTATAAAAAAGATATATAATGTAAGCAGTAAGTATAGAAAGGCTGGAGTGGCTATATTAATAGCAGATAAAACAGACTTCAAGGCCAAGAGTATACCAAAGATAAACGCAGACATCTTACCATTATTAAAGAGTAAATTTATCAGAAAGCCATAGCAGTGGTAAATGTGTATGTGCCTAATAACAGAGCCTCAAAATACATGAAGCAAAAATTGACAGAATTAAAGAGAGAAATACACAATTTCACAATCAGAGTGGGAAATTTAAACATTCTACTCTCAACAATTCATAGAACAACTGGGTAACACTGAATACATGGAGGACGTGAATAACCTAACCTAATTGATATTTATAGACATTTATGAATCCTACATCCAACAACTTCAAGCCCGATGGTATGTTTACCAAGATAAAACATATAGTAAGTCATAAAACAAGTCCAAAAAAATTGAAAAGAACTGAAAACCATGATAATGAGAGAAGATTAAACAACATGAAATTTGAACACAGCCTCAGGAAGTAAAACAGTAACAACACCAGCACCAACATTACCAAGCCTCCCGCTCTCCCATTGCCCCATCCACTCGCCCCAGCCAAAAAAAAATCACATCAAATTACATCACTGTAAAAGTTCAGAATAGCAGGGATATAAGATTAAGGAGCAGATCACAAAAACTTCCAGATGGGGAAAATTAGGCCCCTTACAATAAAACCAACTCAACTTGTATCAGACTCATCAATAGCAATACTAGATGCTGGAAGGGTGCAGCATGTCACCAAAACTTTAAGTGAAAAAATATTTCAATCTAGAATTCTATTTCTTGTCAATCCTGTGGAGGTAGAATGAAGAAATTTTGACATGCAAGACTAAAACATTATAATGTTTTTAGAAAGCTATTAAAAAGTATGCTTCAACGAAACAAGAAATAAACCAAGAAAAAAAAAGCCATAAAATCCAGAAAACAGACCAAGAAAGAAGCAAAAGCAACATATAATGACATCTGTGCAATCTCCCAGAAAGGAAAAAGTCCATATTGGAGCAAGAGAAGAAAATCTCTCAGAGAAGTTCTCTAGAAAAGTTGGAGCTGCTTTATATGAGTCCATGGACAAAATTTTTTTTCAGGGTATAGTAGAAATATTGGAACATTTGGAAAATTGATCATAAGTATATAGAAAAAGAGGCATAAAAAATTAGGCAGGAGCTAGGAGCCATGGCACACATCTGTAGGCAACTCAGGAGACTGAGGCAGGAGGATCACTTAAGGCCTAAGGAATTCAAGACCAGCCTGCAGCAACATAGCAACACCCATCTCTAACCATCTCTATAAAAAACAAAACAAAACAAAGCAAAGCTGAATAAATAAAAATTTTAAAAATGAGGCGATTGTCAGCTCCAGGAGAAATGAAAGTCAATATAAGAAAGGAAGCATGGTTTTGATGCACTATTTGACTCATCATTGAAAAATATTTGCATGTCCATAAGAAAGAAACTAAAATTTTTTATTTAAACCAATATACGGAAGGGGAAAGAAGAGGATATGGAAGAGTTAAGTTTTTACCTATTACAGCAAAAATACAATAAAATATTACTAAAATTTATCAGTCAAGAAATAAGCATATTATTCATATTAAATGAGTTCAAAGCACTTAGAACAATGACTGTTACATAGTAAGCAGTATCAGCTATTATTAGAAATATGAACTTAAACGTCAGGGGAAAGTGCTAGAAGAACTGTGAGTTGTTGTCTCTAGGGCAGAATATTCAGGATGAGGAAGAAAACTATTATGGTTCATTATGAGCTTTTTAGTACTATATAACTTTTGAAATAATATACATGTATTGCTTTTGGAAAAATAAAAGGTAAATTAATAAAACAGCTATATTATAGAATAAAATAAAAACATAAAAATGTTAAGGCATTATAAATAAGGGAGTAAAAAGTGATTTATAAGTATGGTGAATGTAAATTTTAAGGAAAAAAAGTATGTATTATAAAAAAGACATATTAAGTTCCTTCATACACTATTAATGGAGTTAAAAAATGAAAGAATTAAAAAGAGTTGTACTCACGCTCATAAACAAGAATATACTCTATAAACAACCAACCAAAAAACAGGGAGGTCTCCCTAAAAAGAGATAGAAAGAAAGAAAGAAAAGAAAGAAAAAGGGAGAGAGGGAGGGAGGAAGAGATGAAAAAAACTAGGGTGATAAGTGAAAACTAAAGCTGAATATCCAATGCACAACATGGGTACAAACCAACCACAGGAAGCTAGAAGTCAGGATAGTGCTTTGCAGCTATATGATGGCTGCCAAAATATCTCTATCCATCAGCCCAAGATCACAGCCAACAAAATAAGTCATCTGCCCATAAATTGGGGTAAATATACTTAGCTCTTATGCTATAGTAGACCCCAGTCTACACTGGATTCATGGAAAGGGCCTAGAATTGCATCATTTCTGTAGGGTGATACCAACCAAGCCATAACTGTAAGGCTTCATCAGAAAGAGGCCACAGGACTTGGGCAGGAGCAACCATGAAACCATTCCCATAAAGAAGACATCAAAACCCAAGAAAATGAAAGCATGAGTTCACAAACAAAATTATGAAGTATATTTTTTAAAGATCCATATCAAAGAGAAAGTATTAATAGAGCAGAAAACTGAAGTGAAACCCAAGAAAATAGAGGTGCTTGAGCAATATAAAAAGAACATTAAAATGAATAGTTTTTTAAATCTTCAAAAAAATGAAAGAAGGAATGATAGCCATAAAAGAAGACCAGGAAATAAGAAAATTTTTAAAAGCTTGAAAATTTAAAATATTTATGAAATAAAAAAATATAACAGGTTAAAAAGGCTAGACATAGATGAACTGGTAGAAATAACTGAAAAAAAATCACCTAAAAACTAGCAAAAAAGATAAAAAGCCGGCGGGGGGGCGGGGAGAAGGGAAAGTCAAGAGACATAATTTAAGTTTCAGCATGTATCTGGTAGTAGTTTCATAAGCATACACTAGAGAGACTATTCAGAGTATGTAGAGCAATCGTAACTGGGACTTTTCCAGAACTGAAGAGAGTTCTGAGACTGAGAGAGTCCATCAGGGGCCAAGAGGGTTAAAGCTTTAAAACTCCACACCTAGATACACCATAGTGAAAGTGCCCAAAATCAAAATTAAAGAGAACCCAAAAGAATCAGAGAACAGAGAGAGACAACCATCAAGAGAATAATAATCATTGACAGCAGACTTCTTATTGCCAACAATGGCCATAAGAAGTCTATGGAATAATTTTCAAAGTACCAAGGAAAAGGAAGCACTATGAGTACAGAGTTCTACACAAACTACAACTCAACAGGATGGATTCAGAAAATTATTGACCATAAGCTCTTTGTTTAAAAACAGAACAAAACAAATAAACACTAGTAAATATGTATTCAGTAAGGAAATAAATTAACCTTGATGGAGGAAGAAAATGTATGGGGAAAATTCTGTAAAACATTTTCATAAATTAAATAAGTATTGATTGTCAATAATAGTACAAATAATTTCCATATTCAGAAACAAGGGGGCATTCTAATACTAGATAATTTTAAAATAGGATTGATGGAAGCTCTTTCAGATGAAAGTTAAAGGCCAGAGAATGATAGAGCAGCTTTGATGAGAAATGTAAATTTGAACATGTACCTTAAAAGTCTAAGATACGTCATCAAAACAATAGAGACAGCAAGTCTAATTTCCAAACAAATACGGGAAGAAAAAGGAATAAAGAAAATTCAATCAAACCTACACACAGCAAGAAAGGAGGAAAACAAAAAAAAGAGAAAAACACGGTAAACAGACAACACAAAATAAAGTGTCAGAAAATAAAGTCTTAATAATGTAGATGAACTCTTTAATTGTACTTTAAGAAAGAAACCAGTTAGGAGTCTCTGAGATAAGGTTGACCCATCAAGAAATAGAGATGAAAACAGCCGGAGGAAAACTGAAGGACTCCAGGTTAGAGAGCCTCTATTTTCTTACTAAAATGTAACAGAGCAAGTGAGGGGAACAGGAGCAGGATTCAAACTTCAGGGCTGGGGTGATCTCACCAAAGATTTTGGATCAAAAGTAATAGACACCCATTGAAGATAGCTCAAGTAAAGGGCAGTCTATTTAAATGATACAGGAGCAAATTGTCAAAAGAAAATCTGATTGGCCAACAGTCAGTCAATAGATTGGCTCACTGGGATTCTGGCATCAGGTGTCCACCTTTTGTCCAAAAATCTGTGTCAGGGCTGGGTAGGGGATGGGTTACATGCTGAGGAATATAGCTAATAGAGGACAGCTCCCAGAGCACAGTAGGCGTGTCTGCCGAACATATCTCCTGCAAACAGTAATAGCCTAAAACAGGGTGTCAGCGAGGAATGTGAAGAAACGGAGTCTATTGGAGCTGAGGAGACGGGCAACATTGAGAACCCAACTTAAAACTGGACACCATAAGCAGTAAGTGGAATTAATAGCCAAGGATGCTCCATTTTCTCCAGCCAGTCAAGGGAATGGATGAAATTAAAGACTGGGGTTGTCAGGTGGCAAGAGAAACCAGCATGGGATTCTGCCTAGGGAGGTGGGAAGTAAAGCTCAGAAAGGGCGTGAGGACTGGGAGAGTAGACGGGGTCAGGTAATGGATATGTCCCTGAGGCTTGCGGGGAGCCGGCTTTGCAGGAGGGAAGGAAAGGACAAGGTAGAAGGATAAGAGATGGTGACAAGGAACAGGAATGTCACCGCTAGAGGCTTCAAAGGAGGTGCAATTCTGCATACGGCAGAACAGACAGGAGACCAGGTAGACAGGGGCACTCACTGAGAGCTGCGGGAAAGACAAGGCAGTTAGAATCCCAAGAACACCGACACACACCGCTCCCCGCGCCCAAGACACACGTTCGTGAGAACTAACAGCCTGCTTAAAATTTACCACTGCGTCCTGTATTTGCAGGATGAAATTCCAACTCCTCACACATAAGACCTTTATGATCCTTCATCTCTACCCCATCCCCTACCACTCTGCTACCTGGCCCTGCACTCTTCCTCTCGACTGCTTTCTTCCATGTGCACGTGAGGACTCCTCAGCCTGGAATCCTTTCCCTACGTCTTTACCCAACAGGCTCCGATGTAGTTTGCAGAGTTAAGCCTGAGTCCTCTCCTCCAGGGAGCCCTCCCTGAGTTCCCAGTCTGAGTGGAACACCCTCTCCTTGCCACTCCCCGTCCTGCTCCCATTGTACTCCAGGAGCCTCTGTCCCTAAAGGGCGGGGCTGCGTCTTACATATTTTGATGTCCTAAAACCTAGTGGGGTTCCTAGTACCTAACAGCCTCTCAGTACGCTCTTTTTAAGTATATGCATGAATTTCAAGAACTTTGAAAGAAATTGTGTCATCACATTCCATTAAGACGAGAAACCAAAGAAACAACAAAGATCAACAAGTATCTTCCGGTGACAGTCAGTGGAATACAGTCAGGAGGGCAGCGAGCAAAGCCAGTACGGGCTGTGGGATGGACATCACGTTGCCTGACGAGATTGGGATGCAGCAAGACAGGAGAGAACTCACCAGATGTGTTTGTGCCATGTGTGTGGTTCTGGGTCACAGCAATAAGAGAGACAAGGCACTGAGAAGCCACCAACATTTGGCTGTGTCCCATACCTTATCTCTTGTCACCTGCACAATCGACCTCTGAGATGGAAAGTTACATGCCCATTTCGCTGGAAAGCTAGCAACAGGGTTCACGATGGAGTTTAGGTGGAAAGTCATGATAATTCTGTGGGAATTTTATCTCAGGTGTAGTAAGATCAACTGACCACGTCAGGCTTGGACTTCCTCGAGCAGGAAGCGCATTCAAAGTCCTATAAGGGCAAAGGATCCTGGCTTTTGGTTCTTCTTATGTTCTATAGCATGAGTTACAGATTTGCTGGGACTCAATATATATTTTTTGACTGAATGAATGAATGAGCTGATGAATGAATGAAAGCTGAACTGTATTAAGTATAAGGGTCGGGCATTCTAAGTACGTAATATGAATTATCTTATTTAACTTGCACGATATTCATGATTATCCTCCATTTTACAGATGATTAAACTGAGGCTAAGAAAGTTTAAAAATTTTACCCAAGGTCACACAGCTTGTAAACGACAGAGCAAAAGTTTCCCCTGGCCTCTCTGCCTCAGTCTGTATTCTTAAGCACTCTGCTACACTGCCTCTCAATTAATGGATTCCTCCAAATTAATGGCTTTCTCTGGAAATCCCAGCTTTCCCATATGAAGATAGATGGGCCCAGATGATCCAGTACTATGGGAAAAAAAAAAAAAAGCAGAAAACACTGGGGAGTTGAGGGTTAGTTCAAAATGTAGCCAATCTAAAAATACACTGGCTTCACTTTTAGATATTTGCCAACAGGGGTGAACAACTTTAATTAGTGTAACAGGACAATAGGAATTAAATTGGCTTGGTCACAAGATTTTTACAGGATGACACTGATGGTATTACTATCCAACTTCAAAGATTTGGAAAGATGTTCCTGCTAACACTGGAGCATAGAAACCTGTTTTTCATCAACTAGGCTGGCCTGACAAATTAAGTCTGTGGAGTCATTAGATTAAGATAAGGGCTTATCTCCTAGGCTGACATTTATTCAGAGGTTTTTATACTGCTCAGCTAGTAATTAGTGCTGTTGAATTTTTAACACTGCTTTGTCCAGTCATTCAAAAATTCTAGAGGTATATTTGTATCTTCTGTATATGTTTGAGACTATTAAAAATAGAAGAGGAATGCAAGTGAATTACTTTAGAAGGTTTGAATAATTCTTCCAAAAGTTATTCTGCGGCAAAACACACAGCTTAATGACTTATTTGCAGAAGAAGGGAGCAGTTCTCCCAACTGATAAATGTTGAATAAGGGGCTGCTTTTTATTATAGGATCTATAATTTATTTCAAGGCATATATATTATAGGTTTATTTTGTTCTAGGGGAATCATTAAAACAACGATCACATGCAGTCATGGTTTCCTGCTGTGTCGCACCCCCCAATTCTGCAAACACACTATAGATTGAGAGAACAATTCAGAGTTTTGGTTTTAGGGTTTTTTGTTTTTAGTTTCTTTCCTGTGGCTGATTTGACTGAAAAGTCTAATTTTTTTGGTTTTCTTATAATTATAATAACAACTTGATTGCTATAGCATAAACTAATACATTAAGCCTGCACATGTGTTTCGACAATCTGTCAAACAAACAATGCTCACATTTTTAAGACGTGTGGTTTGCAAAATTCCAAATTCTATGGTGTAATATGAATTAGTAATCAGATGGGTAAGAACCCCTGTTTTGAGAAAGTTCATCCCTTGGTTAAAGGAGCATCTTGTTAATATCAGTATCACATCATTTATTTTGTCTTAAGTGTGAACATCTCTCATCAATCAACATACTGCATTCGCCACTTTCAGAAAAATGTGGAAAAGAGAATTCCGCAGGGATAAGTAAAAGATGTGACGCCACTAGTCCACCTTACCATCATCTTCTGAAAGGAAGCTTCAAAGAAAACCCTATGTACTTAAGATACCCAGTTTGGAAGACAGGTTCTCTTTCATTAAAATTTGATCCTTGGGTTTAGTAGTTAACAGGCTGAAGTTAAAGTCACTTGCTAATCAGCCACTGTGTGTGACGAGGACAGAAACTCTTGCCACGTACACACACAGCCCAAGGTGAACTGTCCCGTAAAGCTGCGGTTCCCAAGCCCCAGGCCATGGCCCAGTACCAATCCGTGGCCTGGTAAGAAACGGGCCGCACATCACCAGCCAAGCTCCACAACCCCCCCGCCCGCCACGACACCCACCACCCCACCCCCAGTCCATGGAAAAATTGTCTTCTGTGAAACCGGCCCCTGGGGCCAAAAAGGTTGGGGACCGCTGCCATAAAGCATTTGAAATTCTTCATGTTTGTTATGACACACAATCATCCTTTCTCAACACCCCAAGTAAATTCCACTCCATTCTTGGCAACCCTGAAATGTAACACAGTGAAAAAAACAGGCCCTAGCTTCCCACTTCAACAAGTCATTGAACTTCAGTTTTCTCAACTGAAAAATAAGAAGTTTGTCCAGGGTCATCTTTAAATATATCTCCCAGGATCCTGAATCTCAGATCTGTGATCTGACCCTCCCAAGGAAAAAATGTAAGAAGCTTGAGTGGACAGAGAAAATTATAATGGAAGAATACACCACTGAGTTTAGATTCATCTGAGGAATTTGCAGATTTAAGTTTGAAATGGTAGTACAGAAACTCTAAAATTCATGTGACTATGGAACAGAGGTCAAAGTTTATTTGTTGAATAAGCGAGTGAATAAATGAAGAGAGAGATAGCATGGAATACTGGCATCTGAAGTCAGACATACCTGGGTTCAAGTCCCAGCTCTGGCACATACTTGCTTCGTGACTTTAGAAAATACTTAAACCTCTCTGAACCTGCTTCTCCGTTAGTATAATAACTAGCCCAGAGCTGTTGGCAAGGTAAACAAAGGCCTACATGAGCACATACATGGCAGGTGCTCAGAAAGTACATTTTCATTTTTTTCCCCCCTCAGGTTGGTTGGTTTTCTTTTTTCCCCATTCTCTGGTTTCACATACACTAAGTTGTAAAAATATCACCATGCAGCTTTCAAATGCATGTATTACCAACTACTACCAACACATTTGGTATGTGTTATTATTATCTTTTAATGTGTAGTGAAAAAGGAAGAAGAGAAAAGTAAAAGCATAAAGTGTCCCTTCCAACTCCCAGGGGTAACCAGGCCCGGGAAGGCAGGCTTCATTCAGCATGTTTACACCGTACTCCATCCCAGTACTCAGCCTTGCTTAACCCGTCCACCCCCACCCCGGCTTTCCGAAGAGCAACATGTAATTAGAGCACTAACGAGGTCATTTAGCAGAAACCACGGGTAGGGAGTAATGAATGTGCTATCAGGCTCGGAGAACAGCTTGGGCAAAAATCCAAACAGTCCATGTTCAACTCTGATGAGCTGACCTAAGCTTGGAAAACAAAGCTTGGAAAAAGGTTAACAGCAGGACACTAAATATGAAAGCCCCCTCTCTGGAGAGACCCAAAGCCGTGTTTGGAGCACAACCCTTGCAGAGCCAGTCCCTGCAGCCAGTGGGTCGGCATGATGAGCAGCTCGGTGGCAACTGGCACCTGGCAAGACAACTTGGGTGCTTCAGGGCCATTACTGGGGGTCTGTAGAATACAAACCCTGGAAGGGACTTCAGAGGTAACAAATTCAATCTCCCCATTTTACAGATGAGCTTAGAATGCTCCAGAGAGCTGAATTGGCTGGATCAGCCAATTGGAAGCAGACTCAGTCTTAGCACCAAGGCCTCCAGATAACCAGGACAGTGTTGGACTCGCTCGCCCATGCTGCCTCCTTGCCTCTGAGGATGACATTTAGGAGACCATTTGGACAGTACACAGTGAGACTTTAAGTGGGGCCAGTTTTACTTGGACCACTTCTAGAGTGATTAAGTCCCAGAAAAACAAACCCATCCGTCCACCAGTTTGCACTTGGAATTAGCACTCTTAATTGAGTTACGTCCGCTAACACTGCTGTGGCTTTCAACTGCATAGAAGAGGAAGTGGAGGCAGAGAAACCAAAGGAAAGCAAAAGCCTCCCAAGCCCTGGCCTGCTGATTCCCAAGCTGGAGCTGTGCCCACCCTCACCCAGCTCACAGAGCTGCTGCCCAAATCTACGCAAGTGCCCAGCGGTGCTGGTAAACAGGTCAAATAATGGGCCACAGACTCAACCACTCTTTTTCTTTCCAGTGTATCGGTGTTGTTGGAATGAATAAAATGCAAATTAATGCAAAAGCATTTTGTCATCGTACTTTATTTAGCCAATAGATATTAAAAGTACAACCATGATTATATGAAGGGATCTATGAAGACTTTTGACATTAAAAAAGGATTTCCATGGTCAAAAAGGTGGGGAACCTCTGTTTTAGCTTTTGTGCTCCAAATACTGGAAATGTATCTCTACATGTTTCTTTTTGTATCTATAGCATCGTTTTTAAAAACCTATTCCAAATGTTCTAAGTAGAGAAAGAACTTAGTCATTATCAATACTTAAAAGTACTAAAGTATTAAAATTCACAGGATGGGTTTGCTTCCATCTTTCATTTCTACAAGCATTTGTTAAGCACTTATCACAAACACCAGGCAGTCTGGGATGACGCAAGCCATGTCTTGAGAAACCGACCATTTGGGCAGGTCTGACATACTTACAAAGATAGTGGAGAACAGTTACGAGGAAACATATGAAAAATCCTAGGAGTTTCTTACCTCCTATTGAATATATTTTTTCTTGAAAATGGTAAACGAAGAGTATGCCTTTGGAACCAAGAGGCATTTCTTTGCTCTTTTGATGTGTGCAGGGCCTCTCTAGGGACCCACTGCTTGGGAACGCTTCTCCACACTGGGTGCCCCCAAGAGCCACCCCCGGGAGCTAGGTTTTGTCCAAGGGCCCCATTCCTGGGCATGCTATGTTCCTCACACCCAGATCCTACACACTTGCCCCCTTTGTTCTCCCGGAGCCGACACAAAGCTGAGAGAAGACCTGCCTGGTGGATGGTACATCTCAGCAGTAAGGTACCATGCCAAAAATAATGCCAGGCGATGACCACACCTCAGACACGGGGCCGGGAGGGCAGTTCTTGTTCCCTAACACAGCCTTCCTTGCTTGACTTTGAAAACAGTGTCAAGATAAGAGAAAGCTCTTCAAAGCTCCAAATCACGACCTAATTCAGATCTCAGTATAAAGCAGCATAGGACAAGTTTTCATGATGCTGTCCAGTTCTTTAAAACTAGGAACTTACCAAGAAATTTTTCTCTTCTCCGCCCCTGCTAACGGTGGCAGATTCCCATCAGAGTCTGATGATGCTGGTGGTGGGGGAGCCAGCATGCTGCACTGGAACCCAGACCTTGAGGATTTGAACCCACATTCAAATTCTAGCTTAGGAATTCCACAGCTGTGTGGCCTCAAGCAAGATGCTTAACCTCTCTGAATCCCAAACTCCTCACTGGAAAAATAAAGATGCTAATGACACAGAGCTTATAGGGTTACTGTGAAGACTAAATAAGACAAAAGATGGCATGACATCTGGCACATAGTAGGTGCTCAATGAATTTTTGATACTATGTTTTCAGAGCAAAATTCTCCCTAGTGTCTCCTTCAGGAGGGACAAAGAAAACAAGCCACTTTGTCAGGATGCAGCAGCTGGTGCTGGGAACGGACGTAACCTCATCAGGGGAAAGTGCCACCCATCCTCAGAGTCAAACGTTCCTTATGGATATAGCAATTTGCATCTTGTCAAATGTTCCCTAACATTTTGCAAAAATTCCCCAAATGTCAAATTAGTGAGTAATCTGTACAGTACTGCAGATCTTGTTATCTTCTGACTGATTCATAACATATTTTGGGTGTCCCAGACACCAGTCCAAGTAAATGTTAGTAAATAAGGAAAATCACATCTCCCCCCCACAAGCTCTGAAATCGGTACCAGCTTTCACTCGCAAAGAGAGAACATAACCCTGGAGGCCCAGAGAGACTGGAGTTGGTCAAAGTGTCACCTGTCAATACATACCTAACGCTGATCACGTGCCCAGTTCTGAGACAGGCAAGAGGAGGAGTGTAGGGACGGGTTTAAATCTCAGTCACTGACTCCGTGGTAGCCGTCTGGCTTTTATACCTTTTACTTAATCTGCTCGAAAGTCCTTTTTTAGTTATTTAGCATATACTGAAATACTATTTGCTCTGTGTGTAGTGCTTCCCTGGGGGACCACTTCTTGGGAGGACCCCTCCTTACAAGTGGGTTATAAATGCTTCACGATGCTCATGACAACCCAGGGAGGCAGGCATCATGACTATCTCTATTTTACAGATGAGGAAACTGAGGCTCAGAGAGGTGAAGTAGCTTGCCTGAGGCCACACAGTTAGTAAGTGGCAGAGTTAAGGTAGGAACCCAGACAGTCTGGCTCCAGAGTCTGTACTCTTAACCATTAAATACTGCCTTACAAGGTAGGTACACAATTATCTCCATTTTACAGATGAGAAGGCTGAGGCTCAGAGAGGTTTGGTAATACTACTCAAGATCTCATACAGCTACTGGGTGGTGGCAGTGCTGGGATTTAAAATGAGGTCTGTTTATATAACCTAATGCTACCCTAGACCACTGGGTTATAACTTTTACAAAGGCTTAAAAAGAAGTCTTGCCTTAAGCAGTTTCTAGTTTTGCTGGCCATGCACTGAAAAAGATAGAGCTCTTTGGAAGACCTGAAGCCACACATGCCAAAGGGCTCCACTCTGGTACATTCATTAGTAGTCATGACTCTAGCACCTGGCTCGGGACTCCCGAATGAGCGAGACTTTCCTCCAAACAGCATTGAGAGCTGGCCTGAGAAATGCCTCTCTGTTTTGCTTTTGTCTTTTGTTTCCCTGACTTGAAGAAAACTGAGACAAACCAAGTTGCTGAAGTTGCAAGAAATGTATTTCTATGCTTTCTTTATGAAGTGTGCCTAAATCTTACTTTTTTCACCCTGTTGACTTTTCAAGAACTATTAAGAAGAAGAGTGACAAGATGCTGTTGGGGACAGGAGGGGGGACGGGAGGGAGGTGGCAGGAAGACGATACGCAAAGCAGAGAGATTTTCAGGAGAGATTTCCATCCGGCTCTGGCCCCTCTGTCTCTCCAGGGCTTGGCAGAGAGCAGGCGCACAGGCATTGCTGGGCTGAATTTTCTGAAGACGATGGGAGTAAGAATCTCAGTTTTACGTGTTTTTGCTAGATTAGGGCCATCATGATGATTCTTGAGAAAGAACTGGATTTGGTAGCTGGGAAACATCAGGGGCTGGGGAGATTTAATTGCAAATTTTTGCACTCCAAGCACAAACACTGCACAAATCTTCTTGCTCATTGCTATCTCCTTTAAGAAAGGGCCCTTACCTTTTTACCCCGTCTCCTTCCTCCATGTCTAGTAGCAGTGGCTGCAGTCTGGGAGCGGTTACCCAAGACGGAAGGACCAAAAGAGGTTGTTTCGTCTGAGGCCCGAGAGCCCCTCCTCCATCTCCGATGTCAAAGCGTGAAGGTCAGAGAAGTTGGCGCCTCCTGGAGGAAGCCACAAGTCCTATTGGGAATAACCTCGACCACTCTCAAACCCAACTACTCCTGCTCTGCCCCAAGTCGCCCCTGACCCCCTCATTGCTGTCACCATCCTAGCTTGCCTTTCCGCTTCCAGTTTGCCCACGTTGATCATCATCCACATGGCAGCTAAAGCAGAAATCTGACGCTGTCATCAGAAATCCAATGACTTCAGGATTAAGTCCGATCCGACCCCTGTCTTCTCTCCGTTCTTACTTCTCCCACCCTCGCTCCTGTGTGTCATTCACAGTCAGTGTCTACAGGTCCTTAGGCACCAGCCACAGCTCCTCCTCCTCATCTTCTGAATTCCCGAGCATTCCACTTGCTTAACTGTTGCCCCCCCCCTTCCGGGCCCGCACTCCTCCCTCTGCAGCTCAGCAGCCTGACCTAGTGCCATTAGCCAGTGTGGCTAAGGTGTGCAGAAAGCCCCTCTGGAAACTATCAGATGACCGATGGGAATGGCAGAATGATCTTTTCAAAATGTGTCAGATCATATCATTCAGCATCTACAAATTCTCCAGTTTGCACTTAGAATAAAATTCAGATGGCTTACAGACTACAAAGCCCTACTAAACCTGGCCCCTTCCTATCCCTCCAGCTTCCTCCCATAGAATGCTCTCTCTTGTGCATTTTGCTGTAGTCACAATAACCTGCTGTTCCTCAAAACACAACCACACTGTTCCAGCCCCGGGGCCTTTGCACCTGCTGTGCCCTGTGCTTGGAGTATTCATGTATCAGCTCTTCACATTGCTCAGGTTTCAGCTCAAAGTCACTTTGTCAGAGAATCCTTCCCTGACCATTAACCAAAGCAACACCCCAAATAAGTTCTATTACCTTCATAGAAAGTATTGCCATCAAATATTACTTTGTTCCTTTCTTTACTGAGTTGTTTATTGTGCCTCCCCAACTCAAAGTTAAGCTTCATAACAGCAGAACTGTTTCTGCCTTACAGCTGTTTCTCCAAGGCCTGGAATAGTGCTCGACACTAGTGAGTGCCCAGCAAATAGTTGCTGAATGAATGAATGAGTAAAAACAGATGAAGAGGAAAGTTGGAGGACCAAAAGAGCAAGTGAGGAACTTTACAAATATATTCCCATTATTGCCTTGTAGCATGAGTTTCCTGTAGAAATTGTAAGATCCTTTTGGCAATACCACTAAGAGAGGTCACTGTGACTCCTCTGCAAAGATACCTCAAATACAGACATCATGATCCTTAAGAGACAGAAGCACAGAGGTGAGAACCACAAAATCTTTTTTTCGTTTGTTTGTTTGAGACAAAGTCTTGCTCTTTCACCCAGGCTGCAGTGCAGTGGCGTGATTATAGCTCACTGCAACCTCAAACTCCTGGGCTCAAGCAATCCTCCTGCCTCAGCCTCACGAGTAGCTGGGGCTATAGGTGCGTACCACAGTGACCTGCTATTTAAGAGACAGGATTTCGCTGTGTTGTCCAGGCTGGTCTCAAACTCCTGGCCTCAAGCGATCCTCCTGGGTTGGCTTCCCAAAGTGCTGAGATTGCACACCTGAGCCACTGGGCCTGGCCCTTCAGTATCTGTACAGTCCAATCCATTCACTTGGTGATACAGTGAAGGCCAAGAGGGATGAAGTGACTTGTCCAGGATTTTGCCACTAGCCAGGGGCAGGCCAGGAGACAACTCAGGTACTCAGTCTA
>CAUYRT010024570.1:30000-64362 GCA_963574885.1 Lepilemur ruficaudatus
CAAGTTATTTAACTGAAGTCCCTGCCTCCTCAACTGCAAGTGTAGGAACAGCAAAGTTATATGCTGGGGATAACATATAAAAAAAGATTCCTGGGCCATATAATTGTTTAATAAATGTTCATTTTTTTTCCTGAGCTACCTTCTACCAACCAGTTGGCCTGAGTTTATGGAATTGTAAATTTCATGTAACATTTGTCTAACAAAAGCATTATTACTCTGCTTCAAAAAATTACATAATACATTCAAAACCAAAAATAGATTATTTGAGTGTTATCCATTGTTTTGGATTACACCATCACTTTCCTCCATCAGAGAAAATAGACCAAGAGCTGGTTATAAAAATTTTCAAAGTGAGTTAAAGAATTAAAGTGAATTACCTTATAAGTAACTCTTAAATTAGAGAAGTTACTGTATCTGCCAATGTTCCAATATTTACAGTCCAAAAGAGTGCCAACCTCAGAATATAAAGCCCTTTTACCTTTAATGAATGCACCTAATGCATTGGCAAATATAAATGTTATTAGTAAATTCCTATTTAACAGATGGGCAAAATGAGGTAGTGAGATTAAATCACTAGCCCATAGCTAATATTTGATTAGAAAGATAAATTTAATCATAGGTACCATTTGACTTCCCTTCAGCACTAGAATTAAATTTCAAGTGTTTCCTGACTTCCAGTTTGGTGCTTATTTCATACTACAGGACAATATGTGTTTTATTCCATGCTTTAAAATAAAAAGGAAAGGTGAGGATGCACCCTCCTAACAAGAACAAAGCACAGAATACAGTTAAATAGTCCATTATTAATTTTCATAGCATTCCCCTTAAGACAACAGTGAACACTCTCTCTCCCTTGGTTGGTAAGATGGAGTGGAAACCTAAGCTAAAAAAAAAGATACACAAGTGCCCATAGATACCCAAGGAATCGAAAAGAAAGCTCAGAATTACTTAGTCTTAGAATGAAATTTGACTGCACACCTTCTAGAAGGAATACAATTCTCTGAGTCTCTGGGAATGCAGGGAAATTGAAGTACCTTTTCGGGGAGAGGGATTGTTTCATAGAAATACTAGCAGCAACTCTGAGTAAGTTAGTAGTGTTTTGAGAATTTTTTTAACTTTATCACCCAATTGTCATCAGTCCCGACTAACCGACTGCCTAACCCCATTTTGTTTTGAAAAATAATGTCACAAACGTGTCCAGAGGTGGACAAAATACACAGTAATGAGTTCATTAACATGCCATCTGAATGCAAAACAAGGGCATTCCAGAGGCGGAATCCTTAGGTAGGCCTGTTGGAAATCAAATTCCAGGCTAAAAAACCATAGAATACAACTTAAGGTGAAAAATATTACAGCTACACCTTTACTTGGCCCACAGCAAAGACTGTCTGGTTTTCAAGAGCTGCAAACCCAGCCAGAATCCTTTCTCCCCACTATCTTTAAATTTTAAAACACATTTTACCATTCAAAGCGGGTAAAAAACAATTGCTTACAGCACGCGGTGTTGATGGAGTTTTGTGAATAACACTCATTTCTATGAAGAAAGGAGGGCCTGGCTAAACACCAAGCAGTCAGAAATCCACTTAGGATTGTCTGTCCTTTGAAAATCAAGCCTGTTTATCTGCCTGGTTCACTCAGTAACAAATCAGAAAACTCAAACCCGCCCCCTCCATTTCTTCTGGCCCCCAACTGGCTCCCTCCACTCTGAGAGTAAGGAAGGATTAGATTTCCCGAGGCTGTAGCTTTAACAAACCAGAGGCCCTTCTTTCCGCAGTGGTACCTCAAACTTCATCCAGAACACTGGAGTCTGCTTTATTTCTGTTGCAATTTTCATTTTACCTCAGCTCTCCCTGACTCGCCTGTGAAGTGTCACCAAATGCTGTATCGCATCGACTCTTAAAAACTGCCAACTCTGCTAATGTCTGAGACCTCCTCCTATCACAGCCTTACAGGGGTTTGAAAGCCACAGAAGCATAGCTTGAGTTTTACCATGCGCAGCAACGCCCCCTGCATGGGTGGGGCAGAGGGTCTTGTTGACAGTCATGAAATAAGACAAAATCACTGAAATGAGCTGTGTGGCAGGGGTGTCTGGGAGCCTACACAGTCCTTTTTCCAGAACGGCAGTGAGAGATCCCAGCCCCTCAACCTCCCTCCAAGAGCAATTTATTCAGGCAACTGTTCTTTCCACTCTCCCTACCTGCCTCTTTTTCATGATAGAAATTTTCCCACAGCCTAGAATGTTGAGAAAAAATACTTTATTATAAATCCAAAAACATCTATTTCTACCCCCTGCCAAAAACAAAAAAAACAAACAAACAAGACCAGTAAACAGGATTCAGGCTATTGCTTGTACCAGTTATTCAGCTCTGGGCACAGATGGCATTTATTGAAAAACTGGAATGTACCATGGGTTTTGGTCATACCAGAGAGTAGTATAACCAAGTAGGTAAGCATATGGGACCTGCAGCCTCACTACCTGGTACAAATCTTGCCTACCCATTGCTGTTGTTACCAGACTTAACTTACTGATTTCATAAGCTTAGGTCATAATGTACACATAACAAATACAGTGTGTATTGCTCTTTTCTATCAATATTCTATAGTTTAAATCTATAGGTGTGGTGATCTACGAGTATTTTCTAGGTCCTTGTAACCTAAGGAGAATATATGTATACCCATCCATAGCCAATGAGAAGGGTAATTGAGTCTTCAGACTAAAAAAACAAACAGGCAAAAAACAACAACAAAAAAAACACATACTGGCTAACTTTTGTATCATTTTGCGCATAGTAGAATAGAAGATTAACGGCCTGAAAAGGACATTGGGCCGTGACATACTCCACGAAACATCATACAAAACTTACGAGCTTACGGGCTTTAAGAACTCGCACTTTGGCACCAAAATCCACTGCAGTCAAGAATCTATGCAAGAAAAAAGCCTGTTTTGCTTAACCTTTGTATCAACCTCAAAGAATGTAAAATGGAGTCACATTTTTCTTTAACTGTTTTTCTCTTTGTAATAAAAGCTTGGATTTAATGCTAGTAATTTATTTACAAATTTTTACATCTTTTTAGACTCTAGCAATTAATGGGAAAATAGGAAGTACAGTCAACAAAATTTTTAAAATCAGTTCAGAATTATGTTTGGATATAATTAAAGGTATAATCTGTTCTCTGTGAATGTATCAGTGCCTTACCATTTTAAAACAATATAAATATTAGTTCCGTTATAGTATGTCTGCTTTCCAGATCACACTAGAATATGTAAAAATTTCCTATAAAAACTGTCATGTGTGAATGTGTATTACTTCTTTTCTACTTATTCAAGTATAAATGACTGTTATATAACCTAACCCATTGGTCTTTTATGTGGCTCAAGTCACAGCTCATTCAAAGATTTTACACACAGCATTTCTTACTTTATGTGGAATATATTTACCCATTCTGCTTTCTGAACTAACATAATTACTAAAGTCTTGTTCTTTCCCTCAACGACAACTTGTGGGCAGAGTTGTTATCAATTATACCTAAATGTTCACCATGAAGTACTTGAGATTTCTTAAAACTCAGAAAGAAATTATTTTAGAGCTAGGCTGAAATATGCAGACAATCTAAATGAGTTGGCATTTCAGGTTGGATAAAGATAAAACACAACGCTTTAATTTTTTTAAGGGAAAAGAAACTAGCGATAGCTAATAGGATAAAGTACATCACTGTCGCAGTCTAACAATCTATAACGTAATTCTACCAAAATGCCAGAGTTCAAACAGAAAATCTGGCACTTTGGGCCTCAAGAACAGTGCCCTGCCATGTCGGAAGCTGAGGTAAAAGAAATGGCATGTAATATTGATCCTGTTTTTATTTAAAATTGTGATATTTTGTTCATCACGCATGTTTTTTGCATTATTTAAAAAATACTGCATTAAAACATTATCTTAATTACCGAGTTGTTTTTTTTTTTTTTGCACTCAAAGCGAGTACCCACTCACCTCACTCCAGCCTCAGCCCCGCTTAACCAGACACCTCCCTGAGCTTTAGTTACCTCACCGGCAAAACGAAGGTGATAATAATTAAAAGGATTCTTAACAGGACTGAAGGAGACCGCACGTGTAAGTACTTGTTCATTGCAAACGTTAATGTGTAAGTATATTTACCAAGTATTATGCAACTCCAAGACAAAGTTGTTATATTAAACATTATATTTAAAGATGTAAGGGTTATAGCAAGTGTAAGTTCCATGATGGATGACAGGAATTGAATCAGAGACCTTGGAGGAATACATAGAGTTTAAGACACACCCATCCCTACCAAACCTTATTTAAATAAAGAAAAAGGTAATACAATTGCAGCCTAAGAAATCAATTTCCTTTCCAGGTTTCATAATTAATCTTCATTTGTAAATTTGGTATGTCCTCAGATTTTCTCTTTACAGTTCCTAAAAACATTCAATTTACCAAAAATGAAAAATTAATTTAGGAAGAAACTCTTTAACGTCTTCCCCTTAAAAAAAAAATTTTTTTTTACAGCTCAAATAACACAGGTGAAAGCCTACAAACATAAAAATTGTTTTTGAAAAAAACTGGACGTAAAACCCTTTGACTCAAGGTGGGGGGATCTTTCTAGGCTGAAGCAAAGTGAGATGCCTCCTGTTCTCGGGAGCTAACGATTGTTTCCTAACTGGTTAGAATTCAGTGCTAATTGCATTTTAAAACACCACCTCTGAAGGCCTTTCCTCTCTCAGGATCTTACATCAGTGTTTCTCGTTTTCAATAAAACCTTTGCACTCCAGCTTTCTCACTCAACAAATCCTGAACTTTAGATCCACAGGAAGAATTCAGTTCAGATCCTTCCTTACCCAGCAGGTTTTGATCTGGTGGTGGTGATGTTCATACCCAGGAGAGGCTGCCCTGCCCTGCTTCCGAGGGGAGAGAGACGATCAGAATGGGAACTTTGGTGGCTCGACTCAGGCTTGTCCATTCTAACAGAGTCATTAAACAACTTTCCAGTGTCATTCTAAGAACTTATAACAGAATCAATTGATTTTCATCCTATGCTTTATTAGTTGTGATTTAGGAGAGAGAACGGCCCTGTTTACACAGCTGTAACGTGTCAGAACCTGCAGTACATTATTGGCTTGAGGCCTCCGAGTTGCAGCCCATTCTCAGCAGAATCAATCTGAACTTGAAAACATTCCCTCTAGGAAACACGCACGAATCTACTAGCACAAAGCACTACTTTTGAAGTGAGGTGCAAGCTCACCTTCCAAACATCAGCCCGACTCGTCATTGCTCTCAGCATGCTCACGATGGGAGCGGAGGGCTACAAATGCCCCTTAACTAGGCACCCACCGTCAGTGAGTGTGGTACACTTTGCTGCTAGTCAGAGCTCAGGCTCTGCAAGCGGGAGCTGTCGGCTGTTTAACATGCGTTCAGAGCATCACCAATCTAAAATGGCTGCTCAGTAATACTTTAATTGCAGTTTCATGGAAACAAATTGCTATTTAACTGCAATAAGCATTTCTGTGACTCGGCTGGACTGACAATAGGTGAGTCTTACTAACAAAGCGACAAGTAACATAAACTTGTCAACAGTCTGCTTCTGGTGATCTCTCAAACTGAGTCACAGGTGCGAAAGCACCCAGGATAGACTTCCTTGATGAAAGGGGAAGGAGTCTTTGGAAAACTGTGTCTCTATTTAAATACAATTATTTAGGCTACATGGAGCCTCTTCACTAGACTCCTGACATATAGCTTTTAGATTTACTGTTTGTTACATAATTTATTGGCCCTAAGAAATATTTTATATAAATAGTAGCACACATTAGACTCTTACTATATTGACATTTAAAGCCATTTAATTTAAGAGCTTCATTTTAGATGATTAGTTGTTTCAAATATCAGTGTTAATAAGGGCAAAAGAAAGAATTTAAATACAGTTAATATTAAGATGACAATTTCACAGGCTTCATTTTGGTGTGACAGTTTTCTCATTTTGTATTTTATAAGACACTACAGTCCGTGTTAAACTATTTCCTAATAAATCATGAAGAGCTGGAAACAGTTTCTTGTGGCAACGATTTGGTTTGGAAAGGCTTCCCCTGCCTTGCAGGATGTGTAAATCTAAATAGACAGATAGGTAAAAAACATTAAACCCTTTTAGAGGACAATCTTTTTACAAAATTGTTTCATTAACAAGAGTGACAATTTGCATGATTGAGATATTTATATGTATCATAAACATAATTTTTTTTTTATCAGGAGTTCAGCAGGGCTCAGTAACATTTGCTTTTATTTTTAATTGCACTTGCTTGTAGGGACTGGGGACCATGTTGCTCTATGATGTGGTTAATACTAAATAAGTCCTTTCAAAAGAACAGCGAACATCTCACTAATAACATCACAAATGCAATGGATGAAAGGTGGAGTAAGCTCAGTTTTGTTTTATTTTTTCCCTGGCAATGTTGGGCTTAGGGAAGGAACTGCACACAATCACCGCTCACATCAGAATAGACCGGAGTGTTTTTAGTGGCTTTCCATCCACATTAGAGCAGGGTTTTATTGTTTGAAATGCCTCTGGTTTCAGGGAAGTGTTTTACCTAAAGCAAGACTACTACTTAAATATGTTCTATTGTATATTCATAGCTCCATTAGTCCTTCTCCAATTTAGCACATCAAAGAGAAGGCTTCATCACTTGCGTGTGGATTATACTAACATGAGTGACATTTGTAATCTTATAGGTCTGCCACGTAAGAAATGCTTTTAGAAGCTCGTTATTAAATACGCAGCAGTGCTCGAGGACTCAGCCATGTAATAGTTCATTTAAAGTCTGTAACGACCTTAGCCCTCCACATCACCGCATGCCACACTGTATTACTTACTAAAAGTTATTAACCACCTCCTTTGAATTTCTACTCTATATGGGACATGAGTACTTATGCCAAAAAGAATACAGACGACGCTTACGATCTTATTGACACATTTTCCCCTCTACCATCCTGAGGAGTCCAACTTCCTTTAGGAAGTTTCTTAAAGAACAAAAAAACAAGAACCAGAACTAGTTCGAAGACACTCCCCCAAGGATCTAATTCAAACAGATATTATTAGGCATGTGATTTTCTTCACCTTATTTTTTTCCTTGCATTTTCTTTTTAACAAAGCTCTAACAAAACTATTCACTTTAACTCTCTGCCTTTAAATTCTCCTACAGGAGGTTTGAAGTTTGAGCAACTGGTTTTTCTTCCTGGCCTGCAATCTTTGAAAGCAGGACGCGAGCACAGAGGTTCTCAAAAGGGAAGCCGACTGTTGGTTGAGATGTGGGGAGACAGACCTCTCTGCATGATCTACTGCTATTCTCAGAGGGAGGGTCTGTAGCAGGGGCTTTTCTGGAACAAGAGAAAGTAAGTGCTGTCTTTCGAAGGAAAATTTTAAGTAGCATTATAAACACACCTGGTTTTTATTAGCCCGCGATAGAGCCTGTGCTTGAGACTGGCGCACACCGGAGGCGGCTGGCAGCACGCGCCAGCACCCAGACCTGTTTGGGTCTCCTCACCCCAGCACCAGCCGCGGTGCACGGGCCCCGCGTGGCTCGCCTTCTGCAGGGCAGCTCCGCAGGCCGGGCAGGTGTGCTGCTGTGGGCACTGCTGCCAGAAATAGCGACTCGGTATCTCAGACTACTCCCAGATGAAACCGGAATCCTCCTCCAACACACGTGGAAATGAGGAGTCCATAGAGGCACGAAAGAGCAGAACAAAAAGCTTACAACCGACCGACTGACCACGCGAGTCTAAAACCTGCTGCTTCCCCCACTGAAGACCACTGTAAAAGAGCTCGGGCCCTAACAACTAATGCAACTTCAAAACGCGTCCGGGTATGATTTAGAAACACTATTTCCTTATTTAAAAGCTATAAAACCGATGAGAGAACAAGATGCTTGTGCCATATTCTTTAACATGCTTTTCGCCGAAACGCAAGGCTTTCCTATTGAGAAAAAAGAATGAACAGAATAGCTGAAGAATCAAACAAGTATTTATACATAAACACAAAAGGTTCACTGTGATATGGAAGTGTAATGAGGTACTGTTAACAGAATATTTGAACTTATAAAAAGGACTCGGAAACATTGCTTTGTACCCCTGCCAAAAATGGCATGGTTAAGTGATTCGAGGAATACCGAATTCGCCCAGAGCTAAATAAATACACACACCACCTCCCTCAACCCCTCAAATTTAAAGTGAGCTTGTTATCAAATTTTTAAAAGACTAAACTTGTCCAAAATACAGAAGAGAAAAAAAAGCAGTGTTTAAACCCAAACACCATTGAATATTTTTTCTTTTAAGTTTTTATTATTTAAATACACCATACTAGAGCAAATGTCTCTGAAAATATCACAAATAAAAGATTTTTTTCTTCATTCAGCAAATTAGAAGGGGAAATTTCTACACAGTAGCTTCTATGAGCCTGATTTTTTTTCCAATTTTTTTTCTTTTTTTCATTCTTTTTTTTTTTTTTCCTTTGCCATGGGAGTAGCAACATTAGGACAAAAACACTTACATGCATACATACATTGTATTTTACAGAGATACAATAAAAGTGTTTGTGATAGAATATCACAAAAGCCACATCTCTTTCCTTTATCTCATGTTCAGTTTTGATTGAAACACGTTTCCTTACAACACTTAAATATACAAAGAGCAAATAGAATGTTGTTAAGGTAAAACACAGGGTACAAACTCTGGCCAGTGCCCTGCTAATTGTTAATGAGGGTAGAAAGCAGATTTGAACGCTTCTTTTAATTAGCTTCATTAGTCATTTCCCTCCCCCCCCAAGCTCCCTCCCCCCCAAAGATGTCCTCTGGTGGATCTTTTTTCATTTTCTCTACAGTCTCCCATTAGCCCAGGTTCATAGAGTCCTTAATGTCCATATTCAGTCATTTTAATACACCAATAAATGTGGGAAGGGCAATCAAGACTAAAGAAGGTGCAATGGCATGGAGCTGGCACTGGTGCTAGCTACAAAGGTGACTTGTCTACTGAAGACACACGGGATCCACCTGTGATGAACAAAATCTGAGATGAAGGCACGCATTCTGCATTACTCTGACCTTTTAGCAGACCTGCAAGAAATAAAAATGGGCATCTTAGCTAAAATGCTAAATTTGAGAGATATTAAACTCAAACATGACTGCTTTTGTCTTCTCCACATTCACTAATCTTCTTTTATTAGATTACTTTCCAACTGTGACTTGATGGAGGCTTTCTACGCTACTTACTCCGGCAGTGAAGAACTAAAGCATAACATTTTCTGCAATTTTACTAGCAGAAAAAATGAGATAATAAATGGACTCAGAAAGTTTCCGGTGTAAAGTTCTACACTGAATTGCTTGACTCTGTTAAAAGTACGTTTCTCTCCAAAAGGAATGAATTGCCTAGTAGGGAGATCTTGAACGTTTTTTTTTTTTTTAATAACGGAGACATTCTCAGCCAAGTTCCTACCCTGGAAGTTAATACGCTCAACTGTGTAACCTTCTTGGCAAGTTACTTAAATTGTCTGTGCCTCAGTTTCCTCAACTTTAAAGTGGAGATAATAAGACTGTTTATTACATAATACATATTACAGTACTTTCAACAGTGCCTATCCCCTTTAATAAAAGCTGAACAAATACTGGCAGTTATTCTGATGTCCCCAGGTGACATCTATTGACCCACACTGGTTCTACCTATAGGGGTGTGTGTATGAAAAATTACATGTACAAATATTCAGATATTTTTCACTTACTATTTCCTACCTGCTATGCCTGCTGTATTTAAGTAACATTAAGTTACATGAATATTATAAATATATCAATATATATAATGGTTAATGACTTGTGATAGATTAAAGAATATAGTCAAGGCAAGTCTAACTTCAATGTCGAAGTTAGAAATGGTAATCCACACAGTCGTCAAATACAATCTGTTTGCAATTACTAAAATGAAATAATATATATTAGGTTTTTATGGTTTTTAAATGACATTTTAAGCTTCCCAGGAAGTTCTCGTTTCACCCTTTCCCTAACTTACTAAAAGCCTGAAGTCTATTAGGAACTGCAACCCCCTACTTCCAAGCTAATTAAAGTGGTGGAGGCTTAATTCCCCAGAGTGGAAGCTCAGTGTGAGAAAGGTAATTTGTCTGTCCAGAACAAAGATGCGGCAGCAGCCAGCAAGCATATTTAATAAATGAGCATCAAATGTCCTCTACGATGGACACACACAACACCAATTATGTAACTATGGGGGAACTGAGAAATGATATGTAAGCTACAACACTCACTGAATTTTCCTCTAACTAAACAGATGTGATCTCTTATTCAACTGAAAAGCACAGATAATTCTAGATGACACCATCACACTTCTGAGCAGAAGAAAAAAATTCCAGAGCAGGCAGCAATCTACAAAAGAAAAAATTAGCCACAATTCCTGATTTACATAACTCTCTAGAAGGCAACATTCTCTCGAGGTTAGCCAAGCCTTCTTTACATGATACAGGCTATAACATTTTGTAGATCCTTGAACACTAGTGGCCTGAGATTTCATTCAATCCGAAATCTGAAATTTCAATCACTGTATGATTTAAAAGCTTAAAATCATTTCTCTCGGAATATACAAAAGCTAATGATGCAGCACAACTAAACTACACAGCCCAGACACTGGGAACAAATTTCAGGAGAATAAAACTTTAAAGGGACCATATGATGGGGACCTACACTTTCCATACAATTAACTGCCTTTAAAGAAGGGATGTACAAATAATCGACTCATTACTTTTAAGCAAGAGGATGCCTGAGTATATTTACTATGCATAATGCACTGAAAATGTAATTGCTTCTGCGAACAGAAGGAAAGCAGCCAAAATAAATGTCCAATTTCCCCTACCAAAAATACGGAGAATGAGAGAGAAGAAAATAATAAAATGGAGCTATTTGTCATTTCTCCCCATTCTCATCGCCACCAGAAAAGAAACGCCACAGGGTTTGGGGGAAATAATTTTAAAGCATTCTCTAGTTCTAGAAAACAGTTTATGTTCCACTAGGAAGTGTGTTTTCATTAACTGTTCCCCCTTGCCCTCTCATTAATATCTCTCTGGACAACGTTCAGCTTGCCCAAAACCTTTATTTACAAAAACTACCTTGTGAGAATTGACTGTGCTCATGGTGAGCTGAGCAGCAAGGGCAAAAATGTGAGACATTTGTGCCAACGGGGAAATGTTCTTAATTAACATCACCCCCAAAACACAGCTTCTCACCAATGTCTGACAAGAACGTATCCTTACGTTGTATTTCCTTATGCCTTTTAAGAGCTATTAATTTTTGAAGGCCACCTGTCACTATTTTGTCTTCCGACATTAATACATACTAGTAGGTTCTCATTCATTGCCTAAAATATCATTTAGTGTTCCAAAATGAACACCCTATCACTCCCATGCTGAAAACGGTGTGGAAAACAGAAGACTTCTGTGAAAAGCACAATACGTGTAATCCCGTAAACACGTAAACCAGATTTTTCTCCAGTTTTTCTAACATCTAATTTATACCATCTTATACTCAAAAAGATAGTACTGAAACCCTGCTCATATTTCTTAGGTGTCTTTTCCACTAGTCCCTAGCTAACACTATTATTGCCTGTATTCAGTGCTTCACAACCTAGCTACAATTTCCGTCTCATCTCTACATCCTACATTCTCGCCATGCATGTTGGTGAGCCGTTAACACTCAGTTTTTATACAGTCCTGTGCTAAATCAGGGAAGAAATGGTAGAAAATCAGGAAAAAAAATGAAGACATGACTTGGGGAAAAATTAGGTGTTTACATTGGAGGAGGTGGGGAAGAGATCTACCATTTTATTCCTAGCATTTTTTTTTTTTTTTTGGCCACCAAGCATAACTACAAATGGCTTTGCTTCTATCTTGAAATAGGTATCTCGAAATATTTATGTTACCCATTCACTGTCCTCAACTTTGCTCTGTAGACTCACTTCATTAGAATTCAAATAACAAAAATCTGTAAGTATTTATATGTGCTGGCACTCCTTAAAGAAGCTTGAAAGGCCTCATCATTGGTGCCTGATTAATTTACAATAAAAATTGGACTTTTATTCCTAAAATGGTTATTCTATATAGCTTCCCACATTAGTAAATTAAATAAAAGCGCACATAATTTCATTTAATTAACACTAAATAAGAAAACGGAAAATACATTTAAAATTGCCCTATAAACTTTTGCAAAGGAAAAGGACAAATATAAGCATAAAAATATGGCAGTATAATTCTAAACGGTTAGAAGTTTTCAAATATTTGTCATCCCTCCCACCTCCCCCCTCCAGCATTAAGAAAATGCATTACAGAAGACAAAGAAGCCTATTATTTTTCCCCCAAGACTTTTGGAGCTTGCTGAAGTCCTATTTGCAGATAAATGTTGTTTTTTTGTGATCCTTACAACAGACATTAATGAAGTTCCTATTGTAAATCCATAAAGAATTACCAAGTGAAGTGTGCACTTTTTGTTTCAATGCAATAACTCAGTGCTGTGTGATTGCCTGGGTTAATGATGAAAAAGTCAAACATACTATCAGAGCTGATGGAAAAATCTATCACCAATCTGAAATTAAAATTCATCTGTGGTCAATAAGATTTAATATCCATGCAAGTGGCGCTGTAAAGAGTAAATGAATCAATGTCATCAATACATAATCAGTATGAAATATGATGTGAATAAAATTATGCGAACGAGTCATACATTTCATTCTTTTCTGGGCCAGTGTGGAATGAACAGTCTCTTAACTGAAGGTTGACAGTAATTGTTACAAATTAGGCACAGCAGTTATCAAAATGCACTCACTTGCATAGCTATAGGACTTATTAAGGAGATTAAAATAGATCTAAAACTATCCAGTACTGGGGGTGCTGGACAACTGTTGATCACCCATTTTTCCTCATGCGTTCTAATACTACATGATTTGTATACTTGTATAATTTCCTCATTTCTAACTCTGGTCCATGGACTCTCAAGTTGGGGATCAAGAAAAGATACATAATCTTTAATGGAGATACTAGTGGCACAAAGTGCTTAGCAAACACAAGAACTTTGTTATAAAAGTAGTTACTTATTCAAATTTTACAGGACTACAAATCAACAAAAATGCTCTCTTCTGGAATTAGAGAATGTTTTGTAAAACTGTTCTTCTAAAAATAAATGCACCATAAATTGGGTTTGGAAGGCAGGTGTCCGGATTGCTATTACTAATGCAGAAATCATTCTTTCATGACAAAGACATTTATTCCCTTTTTCCTACCATAAATGTTCTAATTTTCCTCCCACAATAACCTATCACATCATGTTTCTGAATTTCAAAATTGTCAAATGGATTAAATAACTGCTTATGTAGTAGTTTTATGTTTTGTTTGACTTTGCATGTGATAATCTTACGTTCAACATGAGTGAAGCTACAGATATAATAACCAAGTCAAGATTTTTTAACTACAAAGAATTCACAATTTAATCAGCTATCCTGCTTCTAACAATCTAAGATAAGTTAATCCATGCATGATTAACACTCTACATTTCTTTCGAAGGACAAGCAAAAATTCAACCACCCAGGAAAACCACCCTTGCTAGGTTAAGAAGTTGAACCTTCCAACCTGCCCTAACAAAGCTTATTAGTAATTGCTGGGTATTCACCTTCTGGTCTGGCAGTAGTGGATTGCTCTGAAGTGAATTCAAATGGCCATTGATGAGAGCTGTAGGTCTATCATGTTCACAAAATAAACTGCCATTGATGTAGTGAAACCGATCTCCCGGGACCAGGCGATTCCGGCAGGTAGAGCATGTAAAACACTGAAAGGGAAAAACAAACTCACTGAAAACAAGTACAAATTAAGTCTCTTTTTTGGTTACAAGTTTATAACCTGCTTTAAAGCAGGTATCTGTCAAGTACAGAGCCACTTAGGGTTTAGTGTTTTTCTTCCTTCAACAGGATTCCAAAAAACAGTAAGCCAAAATGCAATAAACTGGATTAGGCTAAAGGGGAAGAGACAGATACACGTGTGCCTATGCGGTATGGGGGACAGTGCGGGCTGTGCCGATGTGCAACCGACACTGCCATGCTATAGCTTCAATAGTGCCTCTCAGTGTCTGCAGCTTGAGAAGACAGAGTTCATGCTAAGGAGAAATGCTCTGTCCCCATGTAGGAAAGGTGTGACTTTTTTTTTTTTAAAGAGAGGTTCAAATGCTACCTTAAGATGATACACATTGCCTTGCGCCCTCATGACGAGTTCGCTCGCAGGAATCGACTGTCCACAAGCGCTGCAAGCACCGCTATTCCCAAATAACCTGAAACAAAGAACGATAGTTGACATCAATGAATAATCCTAAACCAAAAAAAAAAAAGAAACAAAAATATCCCCGGACTACAGCCTTCCCTTTAGAATGTATTTGACAGAGGCTGAATTCTTAGGCTTGAGCCTCAAATTTTGAATGATTTACATAATCTGGGAAAAATCCTTTTTGGGGGACAACTAACTTCTGCCTATCACAGAGGAAGAGGATGCCCCGGATTTAATCAAAATATTGACTTACACCTCTAGCAAATACAAAACAATTCTGTTCTACACACATTTTATCAAGATTACTGGGTTCATCATAAAAAAAGATACAATTCATGACTGGAGTTTAAATGCATTGTGTCCTTGAAATTATATGAAGAACTCTTTTGTACTTTAATCATATCTTGAGATATGAGTCATCAAAAGGGTTAAGAGGATTTGATTGTATATCTAAGAAGACATCATGCTCAGTGTATTGAAACTCCCGTAAACCTCCATCAGTGCAGACTTTCCATTAGAAACTCTCTGCTATCCAGGTTGATATATAATGTGTATGGGTTAACCTTTTCAATCATGGTGTCAACACTTAAGATTTGCCTCTGCTCATCTCTTTCATCCTAACCTTCTCTCTCTCTTGATAATGAAATGCTTGCTCCAACTTCCCTCTATCTGCTCCTGAGTCCACAATTTAGATTACTTCATCTCTGCTAGCAACAAACTGAATGAAATTTCGATTTGAGCAGAAAGTAATTTACCGGGATCTGGACCCATTTGTCATCATATCTCTCTGGGTGTTTGCTGTATCACTGCAGTTTTCCTATGCAATCAAATGAGACCACAACATCTGCCATGGGGGGAGGAGGGGGAGAAGGAAAAGGCTGCAGAGGAGGGGAAAGCTCAAGGAAGTGTGCTATACTGAAGAAAAACATATACATAATGCCTTACATCCTTCCACAGGCACAACAGAATATTTTAATAACTACCAAACTTTCACTTTTATGGAATCTGTAGACTCAAGCTGAGAAGCTTTATTTGCTTTTGGGCTTCCCTCTTTAATATCCACAAATATTTATTAAACAGACCGAAATGATTTCACATTGAAAGGTGATATCGGAACAACTAAGCAGGGTCAGAGAGGCACTTTTCAATAATGAAAAACAAAGTAATAGGACTCACAAATTAACATATTGGTGTCATAATAAATATTAATATTTGCATTTCCTCCTTGTCCAAATAAAGTCATAAAATGCAGTTTGTGTCAAACCAGGGGACATGTTCCTATAGCACACCCCGTAATCTGAATGACTGCAGCATGCCTCTATATAAAAATAATTGCTTTGAGTTTTCAGAATCTGGTCTTGCAGAAGAGGCTTGTCATGTTCAAACTACTAATTTGCTGTCGCCACTTTATTGAAAATAGCCTGTAAGTTGTTATTAAATGTATTGACTGAACGACAGGGAGAGTAGTAAAACTGCCCCTTAAGATGGCTTTTAATAGGAAGCCCAAGAAACAAATTTTGCAGCAGCATCGATTTGAAGAGTTCAATCAAAACTCCATTTCAAAACTAATTAGTCTGAAATCCACGACACATTGACACGTTCTTGCAGAATCAGAACAGTTATAGAAAGAAAGCTGAAATAATACACTGTCAGGACCTCTAGCCGCAGGACCGCACCATGTGGGAGTTCCAGGGGCCTCTGGGCTGCTGTGTCCTGATGCTGGACCACTTCAGCAACATTGATGAGGACCTCCCGGTGCCTCACCTACAGCACCCCTGCGGCAGGGGGAGTTCTCAGGAGGGCAGAGTGGCCAGAGAATTAGCATGGCCCCGAGGAAAGAATTCATGTACAACAGCAGTGCTATTCTAGTCCCCAAGAGGGATACCAAATTCAAACAATTTGGGTAAAAATAAAGTTAAAAACCAGTCAACCTGGCAATACATGCTGAGGATAAAGGGAGGAAAGTAACTGGTGGTGGGATGGGGAGCAGAATCCTACCAGGGCTAAGGACCAAATATCCTCTTATAGCAACCCAGAAGTATTTTAATGGATAAGAGTCTATAATTATGGCTGCCACTACCAACAGGTACACAGTGACATTCCATCTCAAAAATGCCCTTTCACAGTACCGATCTGATTACCCAGCCTAAGTGTTCATTTATTTAACAATTCACCGTGAGTAAAGTCAGTTGTATGTCTTCAACATCTAAGTGTATTTTGATAATCAGGGCAGCCGCATGCAATCCAAAAGCTTTTCATACGTCTTATTTTCTCCAGCACTGCTATCGTAACCTTTCACAGAACAATCAGCCACAAAATGGTGGGATTCCTAAAGTGTCAAAAATTACAGTTACAAAGTTTGAAAATGACCAAGATCTACCGGGGGCTGATGTGCTACCGGACAAGGTATTGATGGAGTTTAAGATCTTTCCATGCCTACAGCTTTAAGGCTGCCTAGGAGCAGAACAACTTACATGTCTATACACATTCTAATCCCCTTTTACCAGAGAGGAAGGCTACCATTAGAATTCCACCCTTTTTCTGAAAAGTTGTGTTTTTTTTTTTTAACAACATTTCTGTGCGCTGGAGAGTTAATTATCTAACCAGGGGCACTGTCCAGGACAGTGTTTGATTTAAAAGGCTCGAGGCTTTAGGTGCTCAATTAAGTAGCTATCGGTCTCAGACTGGACTATAATGGGCTCTTTTCTCTTTAACTCAAGCAACGGGGAGATATACCCCAGGTCAGGCTAATTAAAGCCAGGGGAGTCTTTAATTGTGATGACAGAATCGGTTTCAGTTTCCTTTCTTTGGGTCCTCAGTCCAAGGAGGTCGTTAATATTTCAGCATTTGGGCAATGCAATCAATCACAAACATCAAGAGGTTCCTTATATGGGGAAAAGGGAAAAGATGGGAAGAAATCCCACCAAACCTCTGCACTTTAAAGGCGCTGTGCTATTTGAAAACACCATGTAGTTAGTCCCGTTGGCCCGCTCAGCTCCAACTCCCCTTGCTGACATTAAGAAAGGAGAGCAAGTCGTATTTTTAGTTTAGCATCAATGCTTAGCATCTTTCGGTAACTTCAATGACCAATAGGTGGGCTTATTTTCAACTGCATTATTACTTCAAGCAAAAAACACGCAATATGGAGCGCTACCTGCCTGTGTTTTCTAAACTGCTTTCAGGCAAGGAGAGGTACGTTTGTAAGAGTGGCTGAAAGGTACACATTTGTACCTGCAAGTAAATATCAGCAACCTATCTGAGGAGAAAAATGCACATCCACAGCTACTGATCCAGAAGCAATTGGTTTTCCAGCAGGTTCCTATATTTAATCTAAATTCTGCACCAGCTATATTAAATGTAACAAAGAAATGCAACCCAGAAATTATGCCTGGAGCCAAGTCCATTAAAGGTACTTCGGAATAACTAGAGACCAAGCACCTTAAGAGCACCAGAAGCTATTGATACTTAAGAGGGGGGCTGTGCATAATCGCAACTGCTGCATTAGAGAGGGAGGGAGGGAAAAAAAAAATCAGCCAAATTACGCTTGGTTAATTCAGAGTAACAGATCTGCCCCCAAGTGAATTGGAGGCCTTGAATTAATTCTGTTATGACAAATCAAGATAAACGTTCCCCCTAAATTGCATGCGATTTAATTAATTTTTGAGATCCTGGGTTTTTTTTTTTTCTAGCTAATAGTTCACATGCTCCTGTGCTGTCATTGTGCTTGAGTGGGCAGACTTCAAAGTGATATTAAATAACCAACTATTAGATTTACCTAGCACGTCCTATTGGAAAAGTGCCATTTAATTACCTAGCCTGTTCAATTAAAGGGACAGCACTCTCCGAGTGCAGCAGCTTGCTGCTGATTACCAGGGAAATGAACCCGCTGCCCGGCGGCGCCTCCGTTCCCGACGCCCCCCCCCCCGTCCCCAAACACACCCTCCGCCGCCGCCGCCGCCACCGCCGCCCCCGCCCGGCCGCGGGGGCCACGTGAACCGGGGAGCGCGCGCCCCGCTCTCCGCGCGCCCGCCCCGCGCTCGCCCCCTCGCCCGGCCCGGGTCCCGGCCCCCAACCCCCCGCCAGCTCCCGGACTTGCCCTCGCGCAGCAACCCCCGCGCCAGTCCTCGGGCGCGGGGTGCGGGAGGAGCGGGGCGGGCCCGAGCGAAGGGAACGGGAGTTTCCGAAGCTGCCGCGCCGCGCCCGGGTGGAGCGGAGGGGTCGCGGCCCGCGGCGGGGAGGGGCTGGCTCCCGGGCCGGCCGGGCGGGCGTGGGTCCCTTTAAGACCCACCCTCCTCCTCCTCCTGCCCACACCCCCCTCCAGCCTTTCCCTCCCTCTCTCCGAGGCCAATTTTGTTAATTAAATGTTTTGTTTGCGACGCAGCTCTCATTCATCGCGGACACGTCACTCGGCGCAGATCTGAGCCGGAGACCAGATCTCATTAGATAAAGCCCATCAGAACCGAGAAAATGGAGGAGCCACTAATTAAAGCTTTTAATTGTGCGGGTTCGCTGCGGCAAGGCTGCCGCTTTATCTGAAATCTGCAGGGGGAGGCAGGAGCCCCGCTCTGCCCAGGCGACACTGGCCGCGGGGGGAGGGGACTGGGGAGAAGCGGCCCCCCAACTCCCAGCCCGCGCCCCGGCCGGCCTCGCCCAGCAGCTTTTTAGCCAGATCTCGGTTGTCTTCAAAAAACCACAACCTCAAAGTCAGACAGTTTAAAAACCCCTTAATAAATTGCTCTGTGGTCCCCGCCGGGCCGAGGGGTCCCCTTCACCTGGCGGCAGGCAAGCGGATTACTGCACTCTCCGGTAGCGGGCCCGAGGAATGGAAAGCTCCTCCAACAAGTGGGCTTGGGGAGCTCGGGGAGGGGGGCAGCTCAGAGGAACAGGGTGGCGGCGCCTCCTCACCTTCCCAGCCTTTTGGCATCTTGGGCTGAGAGAGGGAACACTGAAGGAAGGCTTCAGAGATCTCTAAACTGGGGCGAGGAGGAGCTCAGCTGCTGGCGAGCCCTGAGCAAAGTGTGAGGCCATCAATTCGGTACAGAGCTAGAACTCATCTCTCCTGGACAGACCTAAGGCTCTCAGGGTAGCATCTAGTTCACGAGCAAGCCTGGCTGGCTCCAGTTCCCAGATTCAGAAGTAAAAAGAAGCGAAGTGAGAACATGGACCCAATTAATTAAGGCTCAGGGCTGGGCACACGTTCTCCACTGCTCCATTAGGCCACAAGGAAACACCAAATGGGCATTGATATTTGGCCCCAAATACAGGTAAAGGAATGGACAAGATTCCCAGGAAGCTACTTGCCTAAACTTGTCCTGGGGGAATACAAGCGGACCCATCTTCTTTTTAATTAGTTGTAATCAGAAGCAAGAGTTTTTTTGCAGGCACTTGGAGAAGAGATGAATCTGTACCATATACCTGATCTTAACAGCACTATCAATTTTTCCACTTCAAACCACACTCCTTTCTTACCACAGTTTTGCTCTCTATTTAATTACAATACTGTCAAAGCTCATGGCATTGCTTGGAAGGGGGACCAGAAAGCATTACACTCATGTTCCTGCTGATTTTCCAACATTTACTTCTAAAAGAACACTTAGTGAAATTAATGTTGCCATCTTAATTTAAAAATAAAAGCCCTCTCCCTTCCTATATTTCTCTTACTTGACTGATTAAGGATGCCAGCAGAGTGGACATAGGTTGCATTATCAAAATAACCAAACGTCATTTTTCTCCATCATTTTACACCAATGATATCACTGGGGCAAACACGTCCATACTCAGCTCTGAACTGCACTGGGATCTTTTGCAGTATCAGCCTCAGAGTAAGGCAAATCACAATGGAGCTAAACTTTGAACAAAATGTCTCATCCACTGATTCACCCATGCTGAAGAAAGAACAAAATTTTCTACTAATCACTGTAAAGATAAAGGCTTAGGGCAGAAATTTATACAGAATGAAATTCTTCTTAAAAGTGTGCAGTTTTCTTGCATCAACGGTGTGCGTGTGGGTTTTTTTTTTTTTTTTAATTACTGGATGTTGAAACAGAACACCTCCTAGAAGCATTCATGTGCATCAGTCTATCAAACCATTTACTCAAATTAAATGTGTAATCCTTCAAATGCCTCCTTTCAAATTAATGAGTTTAAGTAGCTTGAGTTCACCTGAAAAGATCCTATAGGCACCTGACCTCCTGAATTCTTTCCCTTAATTGCACTGAAACTTGTTGGAAAAGACTGCTTACATGGACATATGAATGTTCCTATACACTGCTTTAAAATGCAAGATTAGTATAATTCTATAGCCTCTTTTTCTAAATGTCTTTTGGGGATCAAGGACAGTGATACAAACGACAACAACAAAAAACCCAAAACCTGAACATTCCTCAATTCAAAAAACTGCAAATTCTACATCGCAAACCACACACTAACATTGAGCATTACAAGCCTCCAGTAACAGTAAGAAGAGAAAAATTGCCACTAGATTTTGTTTTTGGGTTTTGGGATTTTTTTGGGTTTTTTGTTTTTTGCTATTAGAATGTCAAGTCTTTAAACTGATGGGCAATTAGCATTTTTCACAAGGAGCACAAAGAACAAGTCACAGCTTTCCACTCAAAGTTAAAGGTGCTTCTGTAAATACCATGATAAATCACTATAGACAAATCATTTTTCTCACTAACTACACTTTCATTTTTAAGTCAACCTTTTTGTCTGGAGTTTTTCCGTCCGTTCCTACCTTGTTTTAAGAACGCATTTTAACACCCACTTGAAATGTTTATTTTTAGCCTAGGCTAACCACTTGAAATTTTGGTCCAGAGGGTGCCCAATCTTTTCACACCTAATGGCCCAGTCTCAACAGATGGACATAGTTTTAGGCAGCATGGTATCTGCCATTAGTTTGTCATCAAACATTGGAAAGCTAACATGGGCTTCCTGAACCCCTTGAATTCGGCCCACCAGCAGGTTTCTGAGGTGGAGGCTGTATTCCCACAAGCGCCCGCTCCTTTGCTTGCAACCCTGCTAACCTCTGGCCTTGCCATTGCTCGGCTCGACCATCTCGGGGAAAGGCAGCAAAATCTTACCTAATGTAGTCATTTCTGCAGAGGATCATGCCGCTCTTGGTGTAACAGGACGTGCCGATGTCACCCAGCTGCGCCTGGCAGCAGGAGCACTTGAGGCAGCGGCTGTGCCAGTAGCTGTCCATGGCATAGAGCAGGAAGCGGTCCGCAATCTTGCCCCCGCAGCCCGCGCAGCGCTTCCAGGAGAGGGAGCCGGCCGTCACCGGGGGCGGCTGCGAGCTGCTGCCCGGATTCACCATGGTCTGCAGAGGGGCGGGAAGGCGACAGGGACAGACAGACAAAACAGGGGCGACGCAGAAGTTAGTACTCGCCGCCGGCGGAGAGAAAGCAAGCCCGTCCCCTCCTCCCCTCCCCCGAGCTGCGGGAAGGAAGCAGTAGGGCAAGGGCGGGAAGGAGGCCGAGGCGGAGCGGGAAGGAGGGAGAGGCTCGCCGGCTGCAGTCGCCTGTTTACTTTTCTCGAGCTTTGTTCCGGGGCCACGAGCTGCTCTCAACTTTCCTGCGCTCGCCGCCGCTGACAATGTCAGCCCGGGCACTGTCAAAACTCCGCGAGCGCGGCTCCGCGGCGCGCCCCACCCCTCGCGGCGCCGCCTCCCGCCCCCGCCTCCCCGCCTCCCCGCCTCCCCGCCCGCAAACGAGGGTCAAGCCCACCCTCCGCCGCGCCCGGCCCGCCCCGGCCCCGCCGAGCCCCGGGAGAGAGCCCGCCGCCGCCGCGTTCCCGCGCGAGCTCTGCCCCGGGAAGGGCGGCTGCAGTTCCCGAGTTGGAAACAGTTGGGTTTTCCGAGAGGGAAGGCGGGAGGGACCAGGAGTCGGGGAGCGAGGAGCCGGGAGGGGCGGCAGGGTGGCGGCGGGGGCGGGGAGGGGGGTGCCGTGTGTAAAGTTGCGAAACTGGTTTCTCGTATTTTAAGCAGCACCTTTCACATGCCATGGTGGTGACCGCCATCTCCCATTATTGTTCCAAATCTCATTTCATTTTGAAGATCAATGAGTGTTTTCTCTGGGTTTTCAGGACACAGGCAAGAATAATAGATCATTGAACTTTAGGATGCCTGTTAACTTCCTATACAAACACACTCCACTTTGGTCTCACTAATCTGCCCTTGATCAGCAATTTAAATGCTAAAGCTTTGTTCCTCCAAAAAAGGGGTGGGGGGTACAGATCATACGCGAGAAGGCACTATTAAGAGATGCACAAGTTAAATTCGAGCCAGTCCTGCTGTCACCAAAAACTGCTTTTAAAAATTCCCCACTCTTTCAAATGAATGCCACAAGAGAAGCAACTGGGGTATAATATAGGAATCAATTTATAAAGCTTAGCCTAAACCGATTAATTTGTTGCCTCCAATCCCGAGTCCAATAAAGTCCTAGTGTTCCTCCAGTCACTTATTCTATAAAAAGATCAAGTTATTTACTGCCAATTAAGCAGCCTGTTTTGTCTTTGTCCTCTGTAAGCCGAGAGCGTGGGCTCCCCCCAGGCTCCAGGCTACCTGCTCAAGACATTCAGCTGATACCTCAGAGGGGAGAAGGCGAACTTTGCCTGTCCCTGGCCCAACTTGGCTGCTGCAAAAAAACGAGGGAGAGGGAACGAAACAAGGACTCGAGTTCCTTAAATAGGCCGATTTTAAACACATTTCCTCCGAAAGAGTCCCGGAACGTGTGTCCACTGACCGCACAATAAACCAGAATAAGAACTGCACCAATTAAGCTGTAACAAAACCCTGAGACTTTGGAAACAGGACCACTCTAAAACCCATTAGCATTGCATTTATCCGAATGCATCATACCTTTATGTAAATTGATTTATCTGATGCATTTACTCGAGGAATTGCTTTTTGTTACAATTTCAGCCCTAACCCAAATGAATCTGCATTTCCTGCCCTAGGTCTTTAAACTGTTTCCCCCCCCAATGTTTTAATCGCTCCGAATTCCTTTTTAAAAGGGGAGAGAGAGGGAGGAGATTCCAAGCTCTTCCCCGCCCCCATCTTTGGTGAGAGGTAAATATATATGTATATTTTTTTTGAAAAGGAAACATTACACTGAGAAAAGCATCCAGTAACCCCATTAGCTAAAGCTCTTAAGGACAAGCAATACCTTAATGCTGATTAAATCTAAAAGAGATGAATCAAGAGGACTGACCAGAAACTGACTCCCCTGATAACTAAGGACGGGCCCTCATCAAGTTTCATTTAGAGTTAGGAAAAAAAAGAAAGCTTTTAAGTTAAATAGGCTTATACTCTAGTAATTACATAGGCAAGCAATTTAGGTCCTGGGATAGTCAGTGAAATAGAAAGCAGAACTGGCAGCTAGAGGCAAAATCTGCCCCCCTTTAACAACGTCTCTGGTGTTTTTTAATGGAGACCAAGGGAGGGACAAACGTAGCGCTGGCAATTTGTAGTACAAAAATGGATGCTTAATTCATGTCTTGATTTTAATTAGGTGATTCACTGGATGCCTCCTGGATTGGAACAAAAGACTTATAAGCCAAGAGGAATTTTTAAAAAGAACCAGCCATACCGAACCCTGCTCACTTAGATCCTTTCTGCCACTGTTTCAAAAGCAGTGTTTACCAGAAGGGGGGTCGCGACTAAACCCCCCCATCCACACACACACACACACACACACACACTACTTCTCATACTTAAACGCTCATCTAAGCACCCCCGCCTTCCCTTGAGGAGCTAGAGATGTCCCCAGCCCCCTCCGGGGTCCCCACCAGCCCGTCCCCAAGAAGAACCCTTTTGTAAGCAGGAGCCGCTACAAAGCGGGCGGCCCGGTTGCCCTCCCCGCCAGCTCGCAGGCCGGCCTCGGTAGTTGCAGACTCTCGCAGCACCGACGTATTGTTTACTTGCAATTTGGGACGGTCGGGGGAAGGAAGCCAAAGAAAACGGCCCCGGCCCGAGTCGGCCCCCTCCTCTCCCTGCCCCGACCCGGCCCGAGGCTCCCCGGCCGGCCCCTTACCTGCTTTTCCCCTATATTGCAACACTGCGGGAGGCGGCAGCGGCGACACGCGAGCGCAGCCGCTCGGCTTCCAGGGCAGGGCGCCTTGGCCGGCGGAACCGAAGGGAGAGAGGGAGTTCTCGCCGGAGCAGGAAAGGGGAGGAGGGGGCCGAGGGCTGCTTTTTTTTTTTTTTTTTTTAATCGCGTTGCCCTGGGGCTGGCGGGGGGCCCCGCGTCGGTGGCCGGCGGCCGGGAGCAGGAGTGTCAGCCTCAGTCCCGGTCCTTCCCTCCGCCTCCGGCTGCGCGCGAGCAGCTGCAGGAGCCTCGGCCCGCGCGGCGCGGCGCGGCGGCAGCAACTGCTGCAATCGCCGCCGCAAGTTTGGCAATGTGGCTTCACTTTGTACGCGCCCGCCCCCGCCCGCGTCCGCCCGCCCGCTCCGCCTCCTCGCCGCCTCCCTCCCTCCCGCGCGCTCGCTCGCTCGCTCGCTTGGGGCCGGCGGCGGCGGCTCGGCCGAGCAGCCGCGGACACTGCGGCCCCGGGCGCGGCGGCGGGCGGCGCGGAGGCGGCAGGCGGGCGCTCCCGGCGTCGGGGCCGCGGCCGGCCGGGGCGCGGCGCGCTGGAGCCTGCGCCGCTTCCGGGGCTGCTGCTGCTGCTGCTGCTGCTGCCGGGCTCCGAGGCGGCGGCGGCGGCGGCGGCGCTGGCCTCTAGCCGGCTCGCTCGCTGCCTCCGCGGCGCTCGCACGTGTGTTACTGACAGAGCAGAACCCCAACTGCTCCCCGGCTCCGCCGCGACGTCAGCGCCCCTCAGCCACTGGGCGGCCGGGCTGCTCGGGCGGAATAATAAAACCTGCCAATCCGGGCAGGGACAAAGGGACGACTGAAACGAGGCTGGGGCGGGGAGAGCGAGGCGGCGGACCGGGCCGGGGAGGCCAAGGGGAAGGGCCCGGGTCAGGTGGGGAGAAGGGACCCCGGCGCCGGGGACCCCGCCGGGCTGCTGTCCGCGGCCGGGGCTCACGGGGCCGCACCTGCCTCTCCGGAGCGCGGGGGCCCCTCGGAGTCCGCGCTCGCTCGTCCCTGGGGACCGCCCTCCTCTAGCTCGGAGACGAGACCCTGAGGAAACTTACTTCACATCTCTCTCAGAAACGGATCTCGTCCTGCTGGGAAGATAAGTCCTCCCGAATCGTAGAGCAGTGGACCAAACACACTCACACACGCTCGCACACAGGCCAGGTGTTATTTGGCGGAGGTTTTGTTTTTAATTCTTGGTGTTGGGGATTTGTGAACCTCGATGGAAGCTTAGTCAACAAGGCAAAAGCAGTAAGAGAAGTAACAGTTCCTACCTGAACGCTGCCTACCTAGCCCCGCACCCCCGCCATTCTCCCGTGAACTCGGTGTAAACCAGGTGCCTAGCAGGCATTTCATAGAAACTTGTCGATTGCTGGTAATGTACTGAAGCACACTCTTTATTTTCAGACTTGACATAAACTTAAGGGAGAAAGGCTTGCCCCACCATCCTCTCCACTGTGGGGGATGAGAGGCCGAATTTCTCATCTTCCCCAAAAGCAATGAAAGTAATTGCAAGATTTGCAATCTCGTAGCCTCTGGGGAGTAGGAAATGTCACTTCCAGTATAAATCAAGTTTTGAGGAATGCTTTTAGGGTGCTAGCCTGAAAGTCTTTCTTTTCCAGGGCTGAGGCCCAGCCTAGATGCTTGAATGCCTAGTCATTCAACTTTTATCTACTCTGCCAAATAGGTTTAATAAATCTCCAATCCGAGGCTAATATTAGGTCTGATTATTATTAGTAAGTTCCAGAGAGATTTTTCTGGTGGAAGTTATCATGAAAGTGCAAAGCCCTTCTGCTAAGTATCATTAAGTAAAACCAGCCTTGTGGGACAGGTTTTCATATTGTATTACACACGGTACTGCTAGTCTGGGGAAAGGAACCTGTAGGAGAATCTGGGAAGACAACGCAGATGTTAAACATCTACGGTTTTACTGTCTGTTTAGGGGATTTCTGTCTTTCAAACCATCAAAATTAAGGCTGCAAAAGAAGAATAATTTTTGTCTCTAAATCAGGCAGGGGACATTTTAAATACTAATTCCAATACTCGTTTCTTTATTCTAGTATCTTAAAACTAAATGAGTTAATTTTATTGATTCGTATTTAAAATTTCATCGTTAAGATCAATTCACCTTGTGCACATATGAAAAACATTTTTTAAAAAATCATTAAAACTATAATAGTAATTAAAATGTCTTGTACAGAAGACGGCTGCAGATGGGGGTGGTTAAAGAAGACCCACTTGCAAAAGATGTAATGCTCCTTGAGGTCAATCAAGAAAACTCAGTTAAACCAAATGTGGAAAGAAACCCCATAAACAAATAATGCATTTTAATTCCCTCATTCATTTGCAATTTGTTAATAATTTGCAATCGTCAAAAGGAGATGACACAAGATCTTAGCGGGCTACAATTAAGTTATGATTTGTCATGTGCAAGTACGTTTTCTACCCTGGGCCTTAATTTTCTCATCTACAAAGGAGAGAATTAAGCCCAATACTATCTATTTTTCCTTTTAAAAATGATTTTCTTAAACAGAACACATAACACATAGATCTATGATGAATTGTGGCACTTTCAGTATTTTCCAGAAGTATGTGCACTAAAATGAAATTTTAATTTTTAAAAAGAAATGTTAGAAATTTCACCAGACACATGTCCAGACGTCACTGAGTGATTGTCCAGAGGATCCAGGTAGTTTTTGTGTAAAAAAGGAGGAAAGGATGGATAAAACTTTGAATATAGATTGCTAGGCTACAAAGGGCCTACGTTTTAGGAGGGAGTTTGAATGTTTGGGCTCTAACTGTGTGTGGAGTGAGGTCTTTTCCACGTGTCCTGGTGGATTGGAGTGGGTGGGAGTGCTTCGCCAGAGAGCTGTGTTTGCTTAGGTTGTGGTTATAGAAACACAAAAGCGGTAATGGCTAACAGTCTCTCTCCTGAGGGGCAGGGAGTAAATACGTTCGTTGTAATCAAAATTCAGGTGTACTTTAACCACAGCGCCACCTCTGGGTACTCTTTATTTCTGCATTCTTGCATTTAGCAGTCCCTTCTCAGCTGGGTGGCGAGATCTGTGGTCTGAAAGTGCCTGCTTGTGTGGCGTAGCAGTGTCAGCCTTTTATGCTACACATAAAAACCGCGTAAACACACAAATTCATTACAGATAAAGGAGTTGTGTATTCGTGTATTCTTCAAACAAATATAAAATCAGTGCTTGAAGTGATATTCCTAGAATAAAGTAAAATTGCCCGATTCAGAATAATGTTATATTGTGCCCCGCAGTTCAAGAAGCCTCTGCTGTGTGACACATTCATCATTCAGCCTACTCATCTACAATGAGAAGTAAAAATACTGTGCTTTGGAAAAGAAAGATAAAGCCAAATTGTTTCTTGCTTGAATCCTAACTAAATGTAGGAATCATATTGATCCTAGATCAAGCCCTCATTCCCCCTGCTCACCCCAGAATTATTTGCCTCTTCTTCATTTAAGTCCTTCAGTCATAACCATTGTCCTATTCTCCAAGTGACACTTCTCTGAGAATCTCCCATGAACAGCCAGAGGTTCTGCACAGACCCCTGTTGCTTTCAATGCCTGGAGAAAGTCCAGACCATTTGATGCTAATGTGACAACTTCCAAGACAATGTGCCCAGCTTTTTCTCAGGGAGAAAAAAAATATTTTTATCCTTTTAAAGTCACTGCAAAACTGTTTTTGAAGAAAGTCTTTTTAGGAAGGAAAATAATTTTTTTTTAATCTGCCCACCTTTATTGCTGCCATCACAGAGATCCCTTGCAATTAAAAGATTCCTCCAAAGTGAATCTGAAAAGCTTGAGTCTAGGACAACAATTGCAGAGTGTGAAAGGTGTGGAGAGAAGAGAGAACGGTAGTTACCAATAGAGAAAACACAAGGAAGAGGAATGGCAGTTAGGTCCTCTGCCAGTTTTTTGTATTGTTGTGGGCTGAGGCATGGGACGTATCACACAGCAAGTGGAGTCAGGAATGCTTACGGGATGCTGCTGCCTTTACGAACAGGAGTTTACATCAAACTCAGCATCTCCAAAAGCCCATATTTTAAAGAGTCATATATTGGCTTTAAAATATTGATAATAATATTTTGAACTTATGCCTGCCTTTTTGTTAGTATTTCTCAAAATCCCTTATAAATATCTCACTAAATGTTTCATGGGATAAAGGTATAGATGTAATAGTTGCCTTATTAGATAATTCTTGTTTTTCTTTTCTTTTTTTTTTTTTAAAGCAATCCAGATGACTGCATTTGGTAAATACCCCAAATCATGTTAATCAGCATTTAGGAAGTTCAATCATAACTCCTCTTTTTAGGGTAATATTAAAGCATAGTGAAGAAGTTGATTTTATCACAATAAAATAGCAGATCACTGAGGAAAATAAAACAGTGTTGATATTGCGATTGGAAATATAATTTAAGAGGTTGAGTTTGCTTTTAATTATTCTATTTGATTAGGGCATTGGAAACTCCTGGAGATAATGGGAAAGGTAGAAAAGGTGATGGGAAAGAAGAAAACACACTGTGACCCAGCATTTTGTCTGATGTAACAAGGCCACTTTAATATAGTGACAGGAAATGATTCGTTTTCTTCATACAAGTTTACTAGGGTAGGAACAGGACCTTACAAATCCCCCAAATTTGCCTCAGAACTATCAACAAATCTTGATATATAAATCTCTTTCATAGTGATGTTATCATAGAAAAAATTATTTGGCTTACTCCCACTACCTGACAGGACTGAATTCTGTCAACAATATTCAAAAGCACAAGTGATATTCTGCATGTATCATTGCAAATAAATTATAAGATTACATGTGTGAGTTATATGTTCATTAGGGTCTTCTAAATGGTCTAGTGAATCAAAAGGCAATGCTTATTAAGTCTAGTTGAATCTTTGCGTGGATAGATTTAGTTTTGTAATAGTTACAAAAGAGGGTATATACAGGTGACTGGGCCATTTGTATGTATGTGAGGTGGTTATTCCTAAGAATATATATTAAAATTTAAAATCCAGTAGAAAAAAGCAATTCCATTTTAAATTAATTATTGTTCCTCTCCAAGACTATGGAAATAAGCACTTATTGATAAAGAAACTAAAGCATTAAGATTTCATTCACTCTCCCTTGTGTTCCTACTAACTATTCGTAGGGAAAAAAAGGCCAAGAATTCAGAAATTTCGAGTGTCACAAACACAGCTTCTTTCGTTAATGTCACTTTTAATTATAGTATTGATATAACTAAGCTTCTCTTCTGTGTAGATTTGTAATAAAGTGTAGTATTTTGAAGTATCATACTGGTTTTTATTTGCACAAGAAAAAAGTTGATGAAAATATGATAATGTTTATTCATCTAATTGTAATGAATGACCTTTTTGGAATTAGGGGAATACAATCCATAGCTGTCCGTAGACTTGAGAAACACACATTTCTACTCTACACATTGCCATAAATTTTTTAGAATAAAAAGAACAACCAGATATGGATTTTTTTAAATAATAAAATTGGATAACTCAATTGACTAAAATGTGTTCCCTCCACGCAGAGGTACACATTATAACGTCATCATTTATATTTCTCAACATAAATCAAATTTCATAATAAAATTGTTTTTGATGAATCACCACTTCTTTTCTAGCTTCAAAACATTCTGACAGAGAAAGCAAATTTGTCGATTTCTCTGTGTGATAAGAAATCACTGAAAATATATTTAAGGCCGTTAGTCTAAGACAATAATTTTTTGGAAGTTTCCTTTAAAAGGAAAATATTCCAGTGAAGCCATTTTCAAGTTTGGGAAAACAACTGAAGAATAATAGACTTTATTTTCAGCATTTTTCCAGAGCCATCTGCTGTGCTCTCTGGCAATAAGGCCAGGAGAAGTCATTACAGAACAATACTCTGGAACCAATTTGCTTCAGAAAAAAGAATGAAAACTTAAACGACACTACCTTTATACATGTTTGTTCTAATTAGAGGGTTAAAACAGCCAAGCGTTGTACCCAGATGCCTCTCTCTGTCCTATTTTTATTGCTTTTCTCCACTGAGATAACATTTAACAATGCATTGAAATTCCTACTTACTGCTTGTGTCCAGTAGTAAATCCTAGCATATTATTAGAATATCTGCCTGTTATCAGCTCAGTCAGGGAATGAATTATTGACTATAACTCATGGCTGGGCAGACTACATATGACACTCCAGTGAAGTTTTGATAATTTCTGGAAGTCATGGTAATTTATGGAAGGGAGTTTTGATTGATCTCCCACCACCTATTTTGCACCTATCAGTTAACAGGACACATAGTGACGGCCTACTTGACCACATTAACAGGATAGTGGAGTTCACAACTTAAGCATTTCTCTTTTTTTCCCAGTACAATTTCTACTGAAACAGTAACTCAGTTTCTATTAATTTTTGTCTGTGTGGTTTATTCATGGGCATGGGGGATCACAGATCTCAGCTATTGAATGCATAATATCACTATTCTAATAATTATTTAGATATAGTCCTTATTTGTAGTTATGCCAGCCTCTGCCTTTTGGAAAGACAGCCCTGAGACCACTGGAACAGATGACAGAGGAGTGAAAGTAATGCTGAAAGATTTTAAAGGGTCTCTTCAAGTGTTGGGATAAGGCTGATAGAAGAAAGTGAATTTTCTCGATTAATCAACAGTAGGCAAGTAAGTTATTATTTTTAAAAAGTTTATAATATATTTGATATAAAAATTACAGATACAATTTAATATGATGTAACTGTCACTTTAAAGTTCATTTGTCAGAACATTAAATGACAATCACCACCAATCACAACTCTCTTTTAGTTTTAGGTTTATTTTCCTCCTGTCTCATTTTTGCTCGGTTCTCCAAATTCAATTATTTCTCGGGGTAAACTCTGCCAGACCAATTTTTCCTTTATTTCTTTACTGAGTTTTCATCATTGTGATTTGATTATTGTTTTATTTACTACAACAATTGCTTTCTAGAAGAATAACCAATATTTTCAACTCCTAATATATGCTATACAGAAAACAATATAATAATTTAAACTGTAATGGTTATTTCCTAGATGACATTTAAAGTGTGTCTGTATTTCTAGAAATTCCAGCTTATTTCTAAATAGTATTTAGTAATCTGATGCAAAAATAATGGTGTTTCTTTTGCCAGAGCAGTCAAGACTGGGGTGGGTAACTTGACTGAACACTTGGTTTAAAGAAAATAATTCTTTCTTCATTTTATTTTAATTTAGTAGCTTCTAGCAGTCATCTAAACAATCTTAAAATTAAAAGATAATGTTAATGGGAGAGACTGTTGTCATAGGATAATGGTTTCCTGCTGCTAGATTAATGCAGTGGCAATAATACTGGAGCAGTTATTGAAAATAAAGGAAAAGACAAAGCCAGGAGATTTATTTTTAAAGCAGGTGTCATGGATCCCATGACACTGTTATATTACAATTACTTTGTTTCAATTTTGCCAAATGGCTGATGCAGAATGGTCTCTTTTCCTGATGGGTTTGGGGTGGCAATGACCCTGGCTATCTCCCCATGTCTGGAGAACACTTGCTTTCTAACTAGAGGAGATTGTTGTGTGAGTCTTCCAATCACAAGACAGCTTGTAAAGGCTATGCCATTTAAAGAAACAAACACCCCAAAATGCACAAATAAATGTATCCTTGACACACGCACACAAAAAGCAATCATCAACTTAACAGTGTAATCAATTGTCCTAGAAACGTTAATAAATCCTCACACTGGCACCCAAATGCATTGCTCTCCAGCAAGCTCCAGGAATATCCTACAGGACAAAAGCTCTGTCTATGGGTATTAGCCGTTGTAGCCAACTGGCCTGGATTTACATTCTTTGAACACATACGATAATTAGGAGTGTAGTATATTAATAGATTTCTCCAAGTGGCATCCTCACAGGAACCCTGTGGTAGTCTGAATCTTAAGATGGCCTCCAAGATTCCCGTCCACGGGTGTGCATGCCCTCTACGATCCCTTCTCCTGGAGTGTGGGTAGAAGTGCTTTAATCAGGTGAGCACTTGCGAAACAGAGTCTAGAGATCAGTGACGGAAGAAGTCAGAGAGAGTCAGAGCCACAAAAGATGCTCTCCTGTTGGCCTGGAAGGGGCAGACTGCCATCTGTGAGAGGTCCTATGGAGAGGACCATGGCAAGCAAAGACCTGTGAGCAGCCTCTAGTAGCTAAGAGCTGTCCCCAGCCAACAGCTAGCAAGGAAATGGGGACCTCAGTGCCACCGCTTAAGGACATGCCTCCCGCCAACAACCAGTGATCTTGGAAGGGGACCTTGGGTCTCAGATGAGATGGCAGTCCCAGCTGACACCTTGATTTCAGCCTGGCAAGACCCTGAGCACAGAACCCAGCTACGCCATGCCCGAACATCAATCTACAGAGACTCTGAGATAATAAATGAGTGGTGTTTTAAACCACCAAATTTATGGTAATTTGTTACACTGCATTAGAAAACTAATACAAATGCTGTGAGAAAAAGCCAGATAAGGTGCTCTGTTGCCACCCCTTTCCCTCTGCTAGGAATTATTCTATTTGCTCCTTATCGTCCAATCCCATTCCCGAGCAGAGCCTGGAGGCAAAAAGCTGGCCTGTCCTCAGGGCAATCAGGATGTGTATCAGTTAGGATTTGAGGTTACAAGCAAAAACTACCAATAACTAACTCATGCACAAGGGAATATATTAAAAGATATCAGGGGTTCCTTAATTAGCATCAGGAATTCTTAATTAACACCAAGCCTAAAGACCAGTCTGGGAAAAAGCAAGAACCAGAGGAGCTCCAAAGAGTTATGAAGTAGGAATTTCAACAGAGGTCTCGTAGCAGGAATAGGGTGGTTAGATTGGTATTGCCTAGACAAATGACCTCCAACTGTTCCCATTCTTCCTTGGGCTACCTTCTCAAGTTGCAAAATCCCTAAAGAGAGCCTCCTGTTGGGAATTCTCAGGTCACATGCCTCATGTTGCTTGTGCACATAGAAGTTGTTATGGACAGATGTCCAAGAGGGCAGTGGGAAAACCAGTCTGGTAGGTACAGGACATTGAAGGATCTGCATCAGTTGACTTACACAAATGGGCTTGTGGTTTTCCTTGTTGTTTTTACCTTGATGAAAATTTTGCTATTCCCTGCTCATTCATACATTCAAACATCATTTATTGAGCACCTTCTATGGGCTAACCAGTGTTCAAGGTGCTGGAGATACAGCAACAAAGAAAGCAAAGCCCCTGCCCTCATGGCGTTTATAAATGAGTGTATGTTAGATGGTGGGACATGCTATGAAGACAAGGAAGCAGGGTAAGAATGACAGGGCACGGAGCCAGGGTGTATTAGGTATTGGTGGTGGAGCACGATTTTATGTAGGTGAGTCACGGGAGGTCTCAATGATGAGAAAACATTTGTGCCAAGACCTAAAAGGAGCAAAGGACCTGTGATTTGAGGAAAAGACAGTTCCAGGTAGAAACATCAGCAGTGCAAACACCCTGAGGATGATATGTGTGAGGTGTGCTTTAGAAGTGGGAAGGAAGTCAGGTGGTCTGGAGTATAGTGGGAGATGAGGTCAGAGTTTAGATTGGGGCAGATGGGGAACTTGGGCTTTTACCTGCATGCTATTGGAGGGTTCTGAGCAGAAAAGGGATATGATCTCATTGACACTTTAAATGCCTCCTTCTGGGCCAGGCACAGTGGCTCACGTCTGTAATCCTAGCACTCTGGGAGGCCAAGGCGTGAGGATTGCTTGAAGTCAGGAGTTCGAGACCAGCCTGAGCAAGAGCAAGACCCCATCTCTACTAAAAATAGAGAGAAATTAACTGGCCAATTAAAAATATATAGAAAAAATTAGCTGGGCATGGTGGTGCATGCCTGTAGTCCCAGCTACTCGGGAGGCTGAGGCAG
>CAUYRT010024571.1:0-34136 GCA_963574885.1 Lepilemur ruficaudatus
TCAGCCTAGCTCACAGCAACCTCAAACTCCTGGGCTCAAGCGATCCTCCTGCCTCAGCCTCCCCAGTAGCTGGGACTACAGGCATGCACCACCATGCCCAGATAATTTTTTCTGTATGTTTTTAGTTGGCCAATTAATTTCTTTCTATTTTTAGTAGAGACGGGGTCTCGCTCTTGCTCAGGCTGGTTTGGAACTCCTGAACTTGAGTAATCCTCCCGCCTCAGCCTCCCAGAGTGCTAGGATTACAGGCGTGAGCCACCGCTCCTGGCCTCAATCCTTGATTTAAGCCTTCCCCATAAAGAAATCTCCAGCGATAGGTGATTTCACATGCACACAAAGTGATAAACACTGCACACATATAGTCCAATGTATGTAAATATAAGTTCACATATATATTATATATAGTATATGTACGAATACTATATGTATATTCATATGTTATATATTTATGTAGTTACTGAGATTCGTATATGTATGCAAACACATAAAGAAACACATGGAAAGATGCACATCAAACTGTTGATTATGATGACTTCCGATAGAGGGAATTTTAGGAGCTGTCCCTTTCCCCTACTGTTTCTATTTTTATGAAACTGTATTTATGATCAAGCATAACCGAATCAAAGGTCAGGTTCATTGAAGTAAAATAGCCACTGGTAGGAAGATGACGTTGAGACCCAGGCTGGGACCTGCCATCTGGTTCCAGTCACTTCCATATCCAACGCAAACAAGTTGCTCCATAAATGTCAGTCCACAGGAAAAGGGGCATGTCTCCCCTTTCACCATCGAAGGAGAGGCCAACACGTATGTAACATTGTGCATTTATTTACAAAGAGGTTAAAGAATCACACAGAATCTGGCCCCCTTTGCACCGGGGAGTCACCATCGTCATAATAAATACATTAATTTTAAAAAAGAAAAAAAAATACTAGATTGGAACAGCTGAGGGTCATTGAGCTTCCCCCATTTTGTCACAGTGGGGGGCACCAGATAGAAACCATCTTCCTACCCCTCTTCTACCTCCCAGTCCTCCATAATTGTCCAGGGATAGAGGTGAAAGAGTCCTTCTTTCCAGGTATTATCAACTCCTACTTGACCCTCAAAACCCCCAAATCCGTGCTCCTTCCCTTCCCAAGGCACTCTGCAGGAACCACCTAAGTCAGACAGAGTCTCTGACCAGGGTGCCAAGGGGATATCTTAAGGGCCAGGGACGTGGAGGGGGCACTTTGTGAATGAGAGGGGGCCATATCTGGACAAGGACAGGAGCAACGAGAGGGCTCAGTGAGGGGAGTGAAGAGGCGCAAACAGACGAAGCTTCTAAACTAAAATGGGGCGATTCAGAGCGAATTACCCCTTTTGCATACATGGACACTTACTGAAAGATAAGTGAGCCCCAGAGAAGGGGAACTTTCTTGCCCAAGTGCCTGGAAGCCAGACGCTGGACTGGGTCAAACAGGGCTCCTTCCCATTCCTTCCAGTGACGGAGGGGGAGCCTTTTCAACCAAGACTGCTATGAATGGGGACAGTGAGAAGGGTCTTTGGAAGCGGAGAAAACGATGGTCTTTGGAAGGTAGGTGTGGGTGGGTCAGCGATTGAAGTGTGGAGGTGCAGAGGCCGTGAAGGGGGAGCCCAAGCAAATCCCCGAACTCACACTGTGGTCATGACCTTGAGAGAACCCGAACGGAAACGCAGTATCTTTTTCTTGAGAGCGTGGGAAGCCTTGATCTTCACAAAGACTTTGGCGGGGCCCGCGGGCGCCCCTCCACCTGCACCACCCCCTGGCCCGGAGGCCGCGGTGGCCGCCACTAGCTGCTGAGGCCACACGAGGCCACCGCTGCCATCTGAGTCGCTGGATGCAGAGCTGAAGGCCGGTGACTCGCCCTCGCTGGCGCTCGATTCACTCTCTCCGTACCCCCCGCCAACGCCGCCTGTTGGCCCCCGGCGTCCGAGGGGCCCCAGGCGCCCGGCCGAGCACTCGGAGTCGCTGCCGGCGCAGCCGTAGAGCAGACGGCGCTGGGGAGCTGACGGGGACGGACCAGGCATCGGGCCTCGGGCCGCTGGGGCGCGGGGGCGACCGCGGCGCCCGTCGGCAGCGTCGATCTCGGCCGTGGAGCGCCACCGACGGCAGGACCCCGCGGCCTGAGCCGCGAGCGTGGGCGCGGGACCGCGGCGGGGCCGTGGCGGCCGCGGCTCTTCCCGTTCGGCCGTGGGGTACTTCGGGGGCCCGGGAGGAGCCGCGGCAGCGCGGCCCAACAGGCTGGTCTCCGACTGGGAGCGCGCGGCCTTGCGAGCCCTGGGCGAGCCCCGGCGGCCCGAGGCCTCGGTCACGCGTCCGCGGCGGCCGGCGGCCCGGGGACGCTCCCGGGGTGGTGACTGCTCCACGCTGCGGCCACGGGTCAGTGGCGGCGGTTTGCGGCGCGCCGCGCGGCCGGGGAGCCCGCGGGTGGCGGCCTGCGCGCCTGGGATGTACTGCGCCTTCACCAGGCGGCCCTCGGCCGGGCTGTCGGGAGGCGAGGGGACAGCGGGCGGCGCGGCGGGCTCGGGCGCCGCCTCCGACTCCCACGGCGAGGCCCAGGCGCGGCTCAGGGCGTTGGGGCTGGTGGGGAGGCCCACGACGCGCTCCACCGACGGCTCGGGCGCGGGCCGCGCGCCTCCGGGGGGCGGGGACGCGTCGGGCGGCCGCTGGCGCACGCTGTTCTGGCGCCGCGGGCCACCGTCCGCGCCCCCGGGACTGGTCCGGGGCTGGCCCGCCCCCCGGCGGCGGCGCCTGCGCAGGAGCGCCGAGATGTAGCCGTCCAGGGGCCGCCCCGCGCCCCCCGCGTCGGTCGAGTCGCTAGCAGGGCGGCTGCAGGGCCGCGGGCTGCGCAGCGCCACCGCGTGCAGCGGGCTGGGCGTCAGGAAGGGCCCCGCGCGGGCCCGCCGCTCCGCTGAGGAGCAGGCCTCCGGGCCCGCAGACCCCGCCGCCGTCGGGTAGGGCGCTGAGAAGGACCGCGGCACCGGGGCCCGAGCGCCCACCATCTCCGGAGCGCTGGGACTGGCGTCTCCTAAGGAAGGGAGGCAAAAAAAAAAAAAAAAAAGGCGGGGTGGGGGGAGAGAGTGGAGGGGCTCTCAAAGTCCTTTCTCCTCCAGCCCGGAAGGGGCAGGTTGCTCCCCTCCCTTGCCACCCCTGCCTATCAAAAACCCTGTTTCTCCCCCTTCCCTCATGTAAGGCTCATAACCAAATCTTCACAGGGGCCTGCGAGACCTGCATGACTTGTCCCCGCCTCTTTCTCTCCAACTCTCATCTCTCACCCCTCTCCTCTATATCCCGCAGGTCTCCTGGAAGCACAGGCCAGTCACGCTCTGGCCTGGGGACCTTTGTGCTTGCCACTCCCACTTCCTGGAAATCCTCTCTCCACCCCTCCCACATGTGCTAGGCCCGCTCCTTCACTTCAGGGCACCACTCAAATGCCACAGTCTCAGTGAGGCCCTCCCCAAACTCAAAGGAACACTCCCTAGTACATTTCCCTGGTTTATTTCTTGTCAGAGCACTTGTCAATATCCAGTTCCCTAGATATTTTACTCATTTATCTTGTATATTATCCATTCCTCCAACTAGAATGTCATTTGGATGAGGGCAGGGATTTGTCTGTTTCATTCATCGCTATATCCCTCATGCCTAGGATAGTCCTAGGATAGCACATAGTAGGGGCCCCAAAACTTACTTGTGTAAGTGAATAACTGCAGTTCCTGGTTAACTGAGTGACTACCATGGGCCAAGTCCAATGCCTTAGGGCAGAGACTCACTGAATACTCAAAACATCCCCAAGAAGCAGGCGCTGTTATCATCCCATTTTAACAGATAGAGAAACAGAGGCCCAGAAAGAAGAGACAGGCTCAAAATCACAGGAAAAGGGAATGTCACAGCCAGTATCGGAATCCAGGTCTGACTCGGGAGTTTATGCTGAAAACCATCCTCTCACTGTCCTTCCCTGGCCTTGGGGCCCCACCCCCACCCACCTTACCTAGGGACTTGGGCCTCTCGCTGGCATAGATGCCCCGGGGCTCAGAGGGACCCAGGCGTCCATAGGAGCCAGATCCGGAGAAGCCACTGTCCCCACAGAAGGTCGAGGGTGGTGAATCTGGACCTCCTGTGGAGCTGGGGTCTTCATAGAAGCCTGGATTCCCGGGAGAAGCAGAGAGACAATCAGGGGGTTTGGGTGGGAAAACCAGGGGTGGGGGGAGACAGGGGGAGCCTGAAAGAGGGGCAGTGTGAAAGAGTGAGATGTCCCAGGCAGACCCCAACCCTCCACCGATGCTCACCCGAGCTGCGCCCGCTCTCCTGTTCCAGGCCCCCAGACTCCAGACTCAGGTCTCCCAGCTGCTGGCCCAGGTCCCAGATGAGCCCGGGCAGGGCCTCCTAAGGGTATGGGGAGAGCAGCATGGTCAGAGGTCCCCAGTCTCCTGCCAACTGGTCCTCTAGTCCATGAGCTCATGGGCAGAGTTTTGCTTTGACAATGAGGCTCTGACTTCAAAAGGAGAAAAGCAGTACCTGAGTCCCAGGATTCCCTCAAGATCTCTGTCCCTCCATCCCCATTAGAAATCCTTCTGGCTGTCTAACTCTGGTCCTGCATGCTGCAGCCTCATCTCTCTTATGTGTGATGAGGCCTCAGGCAGCCTCATCTCCTGCCCCCTCCCCATCCGCTCTTCCCTCCTCTGTGCTCACCTAACCCCTATTAAAATGTCCCACTTTGAGTCTAACTTCAGGTCTTCTTTCTGGAAGGACAATTCACTGCTAAAAGGTGGTGTCCAGGACCTAGCAGATCCCTGAGCCCTGGGTCTGCCTCCTCCCAGTCTTTCTGCTTTTTCAGATGCCCCTATCTTCCCGCATTGCCCGTTATCACAAGAGAAAGTCCTTTTGCAAGTGTTCCTTAAGTCCCCCCTGCTGCACGCTGATTCTTTCCCTCTTACGGATAACACAGACTGACCACAAGGCATATACTTCTTTGTTCCTCCCCTCGGAAAGAACCCCCACACCTCCTGGAAAGTCCTTCTGTGAGTCTAGCCTTAGTGGTACTGCAGCAGTCATCCCCAGGGACCACATTCTCCTCCTGCTCTGGTTCCATTCCCACCAAAAAGTCCCTGTGTCTCTCTCTGCTGCTCCTCATCCCCATAAGAGATTTCTGAGTCTACCCTGGATACTTCTTGCTTCAGGAAAAGATTGTTTCTTATCAGATGTGAATAAATGAAGGTGAAAACCCTCTTAGGGGAGTGACCGTGACAGTGGGTGGGGTGGAGACTGAAACAACACACATGAGGTCTCCTAGACACTGGGACTTCACCCCATTTTGGAAAACTGAGCCCCAGAGCCAGGGAAAAGTCTCCAGTGGGTCTGAGTGGCTGAGGTGACGGTTGACCCTCGGACAAAAGCGGCTTGTCTGGCCAGCAGGAGGGAGGGAAGGAGGGAGGAGGGGCTGGGAGGGCAGGCACCCAGCCCTGCCTATTTAGGGCAGAAAGACTGGCCGGCTCCCCTTCCTGCAGCCGCAATCCCCCGCCACCCCTCCCCCCCCCAGTTTCTGACTCCTGCGGCTGTCCACTCCCCTTCCCCCAAGAACAGAAGCCCCCAGCTGGGCATGTTTATGTGAGGAAGGTCAACAAATCACTCCAGTTTTGGGCTCCTGCCCTGGGTACTTAGACATGCTCATGGTGGACTCAGAACTCTGCAAAGCAGCGGAATTACGCAGCATCAGGGAGTGGCTAAAAGAATCACGGGCCGCCCCTACGCCCCATGTCATGTCCCCCACAAATCTCTGGCTTGCTCACTCAGCTCTAGCCATGCTGGCCTTGTCACTGTCCTTCAAAGACGCCATGCATGGTCCTGCCTTAGGAGAATGTTTTCCTCCCACGTCCTACGGGCTCCCTCCCTTGCTTCATTCAGGTTTTTGGTTAGGTGATCTCTTCTCTGACACCTTTCCAAAAGAGTTCCCCTGTCATTCCGCACCCTGTTGCCCTGCTTTGGGGTTTTTTTCTATATATCAGTAATAATCTTTTGATTTAAAATTATATATCAGGCTGGGTGGAGTGGCTCACCGCCTGTAATCCTAGCACTCTGGGAAGCCGAGGCGGAAGGATTGCTTGCGCTCAGGCGTTCGAGACCAGCCTGAGCAAGAGTGAGACCCCGTTTCTACTGAAAATAGAAAAATTAGCCAGGCATGGTGGCTCACACCTGTAGTCCCAGCTACTTGGGAGGCTGAGGCAGGAGGATCACTTGAGCCCAGGAGTTTGAGGTTGCAGTGAGCTACAATGATGCGACTGCACTCTACCCAGGGCAACAGAGCAAGACTCTATCTACACACACACACACACACACACACACACACACACAAGGAAATTGAATAAACTCTCTTAAAAAAAATAAATAAAATTATATATTGGTGCAACATGTCATTTGTTGAATGTTTCACTACAGCATCAGCCCTAGGAGGGCAAAGATTTCTGTCTCTTCTGTTCACAGCTGTACCCTCCACAGTATCTAGGACAATGCCTGGCACATAGTAGGTGCTCAGGAAATATTTGATGAAGGAATGAATATACACAATGGAATACTACACGGCTGTTAAAATGGAACGAGGTAAATTTCTATATAGAACCATCACCAAGGTATAGCATTGAGCGGAAAGAGGAAAGTGTGGGATGTATATGGCATGAGCAAGAATGAGTCTGAATTACCTGGGGGGCTTGCTAAAAACCAAACTACTGAGTCCCACTTCCAGAGCTTTCGATTTCAGTCTGGGGTTGAGCCCAAGAATTTGCATGTCTAACAAGTTCCATGTGACATGTTGCTGCTGGTCCAGGGACCACACTTTGAGAACCAGTGGCATAGTCTCTGGGACTTCACTGAAGAAACCAGAATTTGTAAAAAAAAAAAAAAAAGCACAGCTCCTACAACAAAATCTCTACATTTTTTGGTCTGTAAACTGCTTCTGGGAGTAGATACATTGGAAGAGGTCTGGAAGGACTCACACCAAGGTGACAACGATAGTGACCTCAGAGGAGAGGCTGGATTTAGGGGGTCAAGGGAGGGATGGGAGGATTGGATGGTAGAATCAAGTATTTATGAAGGCATGACTTGGGACCAAATTCCCAGGCATCAAATTCAGCTCTGCCACTTCCCAGCTTTGTGACCTTGGGTAGGTGACTTCATCTCTCTGGGCCTCAGTTTTCTCATCTGTAACATGGGCATCACATATGACTCCATCTCTTATGGGATTGTTGCGAGGAGTAAATGAGCTCAAACAGCAGTTCCTTTTAACACTTAATAAATGCTAGCTTGTATTATCACATGAAAGCTATGTATTTCTTACAAGGCAAATAGAAAATCATGTTTTACTTGAGTAATTAAAAATAAACGTAAAAGGGATGGGCGTGGTGGCTCACGCCTGTAATCTCAGCACTCTGGGAGGGGGAGGCTGGAGGATCCCAGGAGGCCAAGAGTTTGAGACCAGCCTGGGCAATAGCAAGACCCCATCTCTACAAAGAATAAAAAAATTAGGTGTGGTGGCACGTGCCTGTAGTCCCAGCTACTCAAGAGGCTGAGGCAGCAGGACTGCTTGGGTCCAGGACTTTGAGGTTACAGCGAGCTATGATCACACCACTGCATACCAACCAGCCTGGGTGACAGAGCTAGACCCTGTCGCTAAAAAAAAAAGTAATAAATAAATAAATAAATATAAAAGGATGGATTTTTCTGGTAAGTTCTCCAGGTCTATCTAATTTCAGTTCTTTCACTGACAAGAGCAGCAGGAGTGACGGGGGGGGGCAGGCAGGAGAGGCCTCCTCCTCCCAGGTGCCCAGCCCCTCCCCAAATATCCCTCCCAGTCCACACCCGTCTATATGTGAGTCTGACCTCATTCCTTCCAGCTGCAAAAGGATGAATCTTTAAAAGATCAGAAGGTCCTTGGCCTGAATTGGGCTCCCTGCCTCCCCGCAATGCCTCCCATCCTTTTTCTGCAAGCCCTTCCACAAGTGGGCCAGTCAGCTCAGGCAGGCCTAGCAAGAGTGCGGTTAGGACCCGTGGAGACCCCTTTGCCCAAACTTCCCTGACCTTATTCTGTATCTCACATGCCCCTAGTGGGTGGCCAATGCCCTTTTTAGCTCTGTTAGGAAGTCCTTCTGCAAGTCTAACCTAAATCCTTCTTGCTGGAAGGAACCTTAGTCCTTCTTGGGAGCAAACAGGATCCAGGGAGCCCCTGTCCCCACCCAGGATTCTAGCCTCTCTTCTCTGCGACTCCCCTAGTCTTTACCTGGCAGCTCCACCCATCCCTATTAGAAAGTAATCAAGTCTAGCTTTAGTCTTTCTTGCTTCAAAGGGAGTGTATTCCTTAGTGGGGGGTGGGGGTGGGGGGGTAAGTGTCACAAGGCAAGGGCTCAGGGATCAGAGGAGGCCCCCACCCCCTCTCTTCAGAAGGACCCAGGAACCCCCAACGCTAGAGGAGTTTATATTTAGCGCTTCTCCACTCCTCCCTCAGTGCCGAGTGCCGCTGTCTCCCTCCCCACCGCCTGCCACCGCCTCCTCCCTGGTGCTGGGACGAGCTTTGCCTAGAGACTGGGGGGTGGGGGGAGGCCTCTCCACTACCACCTCGTGCCGGCGGGACCCAGGGCTGGAGGGAGGGGGCACACAGGGGCAGAGATGGGGAAGGGGAAGGGCGGAGAGCGGGGAGACCGCGGGCCGTGGGAAGGACACAGCTAGCCTGTCCCCGTGCCTCCTTCTCCTTGTCAAGAGGGGAGGCGCCGTCAAAGCCTAGGCAGCTTGAGGTGGGGGGAGCCGGAGAGGGCCCCCACAATCCGTCTCTAACTTTGGGAGCGGGTGGGGCCTCCCACAGCTGTTTCTGTTTCCAGAGAAGAATGTGCGGGGTCCCACTCCTGCGAGGGGGAGGGGCTGGGCGTGCAGCCCCGGAGTCTGGCTTCAGTCCTCCCGCCACACTCCCCATCTCGGGAGGGGCAGTCGAGGTCAGCAGCCGGGAGAGCCCCCTCCACCGTCACCTCGGCTCAGGTTTCCCCAAACGGGAAGCTCTGACCACACACAGGCTTGGGGATGGGAACTGCAAGTGGAGCTGGGGTCTGCGGGCTGGGGGGAGGGGAAGAGAGACTGGGCCGTGGGGGCAGGAATGCAAGAAAGGAAGACCAGGAGGGAGACGGACCTGGAGGGACACAGAGAGACAGCGACAGAGAGACAGGATTAAGAAAGAGAAGCAGACACAGAAAGTCACCGAGATCTGGCAGTAGGGAGAGAGTGAGGGAAACCTAGGACTGGTTGGGAGACTCAAGGAATGACACAGAAAGGGGGAGAGGGATAGTGTCTCTTTGAGTCATTCCGGAGACCTCTGCTCATCTCCCACAATTAGTGAGAACCCAGAGTTCAGAAGTCAGACCTCAGTGCCGCCTCAACCTGTCTCCTCTTGGGTTATGGAGGGCTGGGACCACGTAGGAAAGAGGGGAAGTGTCACCGAAGGGTCAAGATCCCAGGGGGGTCTTAAGGGACTGTGAGCTTCCTCTCAGCAGTGGTCCCTCCCCCAGGAGGCCCTAAGATCCCCTTTTCCCACCCCGCCCCCTCCGGAGATCTCCAAGCACACCAGGACTTAGGGAAGATGGAGCCCTGCTAGCGGGGCCCAGAGAAGGGCATGTTTGAATTCTGGCTGTGTGACCTTGGGCGAGTCACTTGCTCTCTCTGAACCTCGATTTCTTTCTCTGTAAAACGGGGACTATCACACCCTACCTCCCAAGCTGCAAGAAGGCAACGCATGCAAAGTACCCGGACCGGGCTTGACGCATACTTGGCGCCCAGAAGGATTTTCTCTGGAGAAAGGGTAGAGGGGGTGGGGTCTATCCTTTTCACGGGGCCCCAGCAGAAGCGATGCTGTCCCCCCTCCCCCGATTTGGGGGCGGGGAGGCCAGGTCCCGCCCGACGCCCGAACTCCGGGGTCTCCAGCCCCACCCCCTGTCCTTTCCCACTCCCTGCCTACCCGCCCCACCCCCCCATGGGTGTCTGAGCATCCAACCGAGACAGACAGACAGACAGACACAGGCAGGGGGTGGAGGGACGGACGGACAGGCGGTCCCTTACCAGCTGCTCCTCCAGGGCCGCTGCGGCCCGGCGCGCCGCCGCCGCATCTTCATCCTCGTCGGCGTCCTCCTCGTCCTCGGCCTCGGCGCCCCCCATTCCGGGCTGGGCCAGCCGCAGCGCCTGCTGCACGCGGTACTCCTGCCTCTCCCGGAGCCAGTGCAACTCGCAGAGCCCGGCCAGGCTACCCTCCAGCCAGCCCCGCAGCCGGCCCCGCTCGGGGCTCACCGGGAACGAGAAGGCCCGGATCATGGCTGCGGCCCCCCGCCCCAGCCCGGCCGGGCCCCGCGGCCACCCCTCTCCCGGTCCCACCTCCCCGCCCCAGCAGCCAGCCTGCCTGCCCGCCCGCCCGCTGGCCGGGCTGTCACCGTCTCATCTGCATAGGCGCCCGCCCATTGGGCCGCCCACCCGCGCCTTATCTGCATGGCCACGCCCCCAGCGACAGAGCAACCGCCGCTTATTGGCGGGTATCCTCCCTTACGACGACGCTTGGCCGTGCACTAGCGCCGCCCAACACGACGCATGCTCGCAGCTGCCTACTCGCTCTGTTCGCCACGCTCCCCCCGCCCCCCTTGCAAGTCACGCCCCCCACGCGTCACAATGAAACAAGCCCGCCCTTGCTTCAATGCCATTGGTCTGTGCCTCCTCGGTCCCGCAGCGGGTTCCGCCCTCTTGCGGGCGAGCTCTGGCTACCATTGGACCGTCCAGCGGGAGGGGAAGGGTGAGCTATAAATAGAGACGGGATCCACGTGACAGTTCAGCAGCTGCTCCTACTTCCCCCTACCCCCTCAACCTTGAGCTTCTGAGGCTGCGCAGGGGGAGAAAAGGGTTAGAGGGTCGAGCCCTGATTTAGCCTCCGCTTCAGGAAGCCTTCCCAGACGCCAAGCCGTGGATGAGACGGACATCCTGCGATAAATTATGCTCCCAAGCCGGGCCGGCTTTGCGGTCTTGGGACCCGCTTAGACAGGCCCCCGTGCTTGCGTTAATGTTCCGCTACTGCTGTCCTGACATTCTTATTTTTTGAGCAAGGGACGCCGCATTTTCATTTTGCATTGGGCCGGTCAAATTATGTAGCTGGTCTTGCTTGTAAGAGTTTTAAGATCGGTTGTATCCCAAATTCTGGAACTCTAAAAGCCTGGGTGGAAGATTCTATGATTTGACCAGAACAGACTCGAAGCAGCTTTGTCTCCCAGGTGCTGTGAGGCTGTGTTCTCATCATTCTTCGAGTCCAACGGCCTTTGTTCTACGTTCTAAGAGGCTTTGTTCTCAGCCTTCTGTGATGCTCTTGTTCTCAACGTTCTGTGGTCCTGGGAGTCTGAGCCTGACATTCGTTTCCAAGGCTTCCTCCTTTCTCCCCTGGCTCCGCCAGCAGGGCTGGCGCACCCTCCGGCGGCCAGCCTGTGTCACTACGTGGGGAGTGTCTCCCTATAGCCTTCAAGAGCTATCTCTGATATTCATACCCATTTCTCAGACAGACCTTGACTGTCTAAAAGCCAGGCCCCAGAAGATCCTGTGAGAACGTCCCTCTTTTATGATTCCCTGTGCACTAAGTGATTCTGGTGGTGACATGGAAAGGCAGTGGCAGTGGTAGAGAGCAAAGTCTCTGAAGCCAGACTTCTTAAGGGGTGAGTAACAAGTCTGCCGCTTTCCCCCTCTGTGTCCTTGGGAAACTGACTTAACCTCTCTGTCCCACAGTTTCTCCACCTGTGTAATGGGGTCACAATACTGTCTACCTCACAGAGTTGTTCTGACGATTAAATGAAATTTGCCAAGTACTTGGAGCAGAGTCTTCTGTGGATAAAAAGCCACAGAGGGGTTTGATAAATAAGGAAAAGAGTAATCTAGTGAGTCCCAAGGAGAAGAATGAGTTGGACTTTAGCAGAGACAAACCTTATTCAGTCTCCCTCTTGTTCACAATAGTCCTTGACTGCCTTGATTTTCCAACAGCAGGGAGAGAATCAAGGATTGAGGATAGGGTCTGGAGAGCTTACGACTAGGCTTTCTAACTAGTCAGTGTCAGGGCTGAAGTCAGGATTGGTGTTTCATCCCTGCTGTTTGTACAAGACCAGTTGAGCCATTTGCTGAGTAGAATGTTGCATTTGGAATTGATTTAGAATTCTGGTCACCAGGCATTTGAAGATGGATATTCCCAGGAAGATAAATAAAAAGGAAAGTAAAACCAAGATTTGAGGCCACATGGGAGGATTTCAAGGAGGGGAAGAGACATCCTTGGTTGGTGGAGTCAGAAGAGCCTTGGCAATTCTGAAGATTTCCTTTTTGGCTTCTTGATGTTCTCATTGATGATAACGATGATGTTGAAAGAGTTCCTGAGACTGGGCATGCAACAGTTGCTTCCAAATACGGCACATAGTTTCTTCCCCTGGAAGCTGCATGTCCAGTGCCAGCTGATTGTAAGGATCGCTTGTTGTGTCCCCAAGTTCCCTGGCCTGTGTGAGGCTGTCAATTGTGTTAGTCACCTCTTGGAGAAGTGAAGCATGAAAGATGCGGATGTTGCCGCAGATTCCTCTGGTAGCCGGGAGAGCAGTGCCCTGGATACAAACGTTACCGAGACATGGCCTGAGGCCATATTGAGTCTATCAGAGTTTACTCCCAGGCGTGCTGCTTTGGATGCTAAGGAAAAAGGAAGAGCGCAGTCATCCTGGATCTTATATCTGTGCCATGGTTGTAGCCTACACAGGGTTTGGCAGATCTCTTACATCTGTGAGGAGGTGGGAGTTTGAAAGAAGAAAGAGTAGGCCGGTCGCGGTGGCTCACGCCTATAATCCTAGCACTCCGGGAGGCCGAGGCAGGGATCCCTTGAGCTCAGGATATTGAGACCAGCCTGAACAAGAGTGAGACCCCATTTCTACTAAAAATAGAAAGAAATTAGCCAAACAACCAAAAATAGAAAAAATTAGCCGGGCACGGTGGCGCATGCCTGTAGTCCCAGTTACTCAGGAGGCTGAGGCAGGAGGATCACTTGAGTCCTGGAGTCTGAGGTTGCTGTGAGCCAGGCTGATGCCACGGCACTCTAGCCCAGGCAACAGAGTGAGACTCTGTCTCAGGGGGAAAAAAAAAAAAAAAGTTGTGATTACAGAGACTGAGTCCCTTCAAAGGGCTGTTACAAAGTTGCAGAATAAGCACATAAATCATGATTTATTAATGATAAGGATGGGAAACGGTTCCTGTGAAAATCAAACGGTGAGTTGGGAGGTGTCTTGGGGGAGGGTGTGTGGGATGGCTACACACAAAGGCTTTGGTGATGTGAGTGGAGGGGATGGGGACTGAGGGAAGTGACTTGTGTCGGGAAGGGGGAAAAAGCCAACGATCGTGACTGAAATCGTGAGAGTCAGTGAGCACTTCTGCAAAAGTAAGCCAGAGGTTTCATTTGCAGGCTGGAAGATAGACTAGGGAGGGGAGATGTGTCGTTTGGGAAGCAACAGAGGTTAAAGCAGGAGAATCGTAATATCAGGGGCATAGAATCAAAGGTCAGTTACCAAGAATGTGACAGAAAAGCGTAAGTCCCATGATGAGAAGCGTGCACAGGACGGCCAGGGTGGATATTACAAGGGGAAATCAGGCTGGGCGCAGTGGCTCATGCCTGTAATACTAGCACTCCGGGAGGCCAAGGCGGGAGGATTAGTTGAGTTCAAGACCAGCCTGAGCAAGATTGAGACCCCATCTCTACCAAAAATAGAAAAAATTAGCTGGGCTTGGTGGCACGTGCCTGTAGTCCCAGCTACTCGGGAGGCTGAGGCAGGAGGATTGCTTGAGCCCAGGAGTTTGAGGTCGCAGCAAGCTGTGATGATGCCACTGCACTCTAGCCCGGGGCATGAGTGAGACTCTGTCCCTAAATAAATAAATTAATTAAAAGGAGAGTTCTTATTCCAGAAGGAGGCTGACTACCTCTTGATGTCATCTACTTGCCCCACGGCCCCTGGGATGGCTGTCTACTTTTTGGCCTTGTCTGCTTCTAGGGCTCTTGAAAGAGCCTTTGTTTGAGGTCTCCGGTGGGAGTGGATTCCATTCAGCACAGGGCTTCTGTCTCTCCAGCTGTGAGATGTGAACTCAAGGCAGGACGCTCTGGAGTTTGCAGCAGTGTAGGTGCAGAGAGGACAGCGTAGGGCCCATTCCATCTGGGTTCGAGGTTAGTCTTCCTGTAATGTCTTTCCCAGAGGACTAAATTCCCTATTTGGAGATCACAAAGAGGCTGTGGTGGAATGTCTGGAAGGAAGGCGTCTTGCAGCTGTTGCTGACAAGTCTATTTAGTCCTTGATAGTATCTGAGAATCTCCAATTGTAATAAGAGTAGAATCCTCAAGGACCTGATAGGAATATGGAATCCCCATGACCTTCAATTGATGATTTCATAAGGAGATTATTGATGTGTGCTCTGGTGGGCAGAGTAAGGGCCTCCCAAAGATGCCTACATCCAAATCCCTGGAACTTGTGACTATGGTACCCTAACATGGCGAAAAGGACCTTTTGTGATTAAGAATCTGGAGATGGGGAGATGGCCCTGGATAGTCTTAGTGGATCCAGTATAATCACAAGGCTCTTTATAAGAGGGAGACAGGAGTGTTAGAGTCAGAGAAAGAGACATGAGGACGGAAGCCGGTGTCGTCATGATGGGTTTAGAAGATGGAGGAGGGGGTCCACGAACCAAGGAACACAGGTGGCCTTCAGAAACTTGAAAATTCTCCTCTGGAGCCTCCAAAGCAATGCAGCCCTGCCCACACCAGGGTTCGCTCATTAAGACTCATTGCAGACTTCTGACCTCCAGAATTCTAAGATAATAAATTGGTATTGTTTTAAGCCACTGCATTTGTGATACTTTGTCACAGCAGTGTATTAGTTTGCTAGGGCAGCCAGAATATACTACCTCAAACTGCATGGCTTAAACAACAGAAATTAATTTTTGCACAGTTCTGGAAGCCTGAAGTCTGAGATCAAGGTGTCTGCAGGCTGGATTTCCTCTGTGGTCTCCTTGGCGTGCAGATGGCCACCTCCTAGCTGTCTCCCCACGTGGGTTGTCATCTTGTGTGTGCATTTCCGGTGTCTTTGTTTGTCTTAACTGCCTCTTCTAAGGACACTAGTCAGATTGGGTTCAGACCCACTCTAATGGCCTCATTTTAACTTAATTACCTCTGTCAAGCCTCTGACTCCAAATACACTCACATTCTGAGAGACTGGGGGTTAGGTCTTCAACATATAAATTGGGGGGTGGAGTACACAAAGCAGCCCCTCCCAAGCAGCAATATAAAAGTAATACCTGTGCTCATGCAGGAACCAAGAGGAGAGTCTTGAGCCAAGGTAAGTCTGATTCTTCAGGTAATTTGGCAAGTTTGAGATTGATTAGTCTGAATCGGCCTGTTCTGTTTTCCCTAATGATCACAGGCGACAAGAACAAAGGGATGTCTGTGAAATGGAGTGCCCACTGGCTGTCCCAAATTCCCCTGCCTGTGACATGAGAGCCACTATCACTGGAGGGGGACAGAGAATGCCCCAAATAGGGAGGATTCTAGTAAAACATTGGCCATAACCCATGTCCATGGGAAAACTTCCAATCATCTAGAAAATATGCATATTATTGTCAGGACGTAATCCTACCCATGGGATTTTGGAAGCTGAATGAAGGAATTTTTGCCAGGGTACAAAGGGCCCTTCAAGGGCCTTTTCTCCCCCTCAACCCACTGCCACAGGATCGTGGTTTTGGCAGCTGGGACAGCCAAGCACACTTGTTCAAGATAAGGGTTGAAGTTTCCCCACTATGGTTCAGGAAGGAGGTCCTTAATTTTTCCGTTCTACAACGCATAGCTTCGTTAAGGCCATAGACTGAATTTCAGGTGATGGACTTCAGGGAGACCCGGCAGCTGTCTGGGTGTCTCCATAGCCCATCTGAGTGGATAAAACATCCAACTTCCACATGGCCTTTTCAGTGTCAGGATCCTTAAATTGTGAGACTTTTTTTTTTTTTTTTTTTTTTTTTTTGAGACAGAGTCTCACTCTGTTGCCCGGGCTAGAGTGCCGTGGCGTCAGCCCAGCTCACAGCAACCTCAAACTCCTGGGCTCAAGCGATCCTCCTGCCTCAGCCTCCTGAGTAGCTGGGACTACAGGCATGCGCCACCACGCCCAGCTAATTTTTTACATATATTCTTAGTTGGCCAATTAATTTCTTTCTATTTATAGTAGAGACGAGGTCTCGCTCTTGCTCAGGTTCGTTTCGAACTCCTGACCTTGAGCGATACTCCTGCCTCGGCCTCCTAGAGTGCTAGGATTACAGGCGTGAGCCACTGCACCCAGCCTCAGTCTCCTCTTCTAGATGCCCGATGACACTTGCCCTAAGGGATAGGAGGGCAGGTGAGGCCACACGCATAAAGTGCTAACCACGGGCTCAGAACAAGCAGTTCTCCATGATAAGGGTTATTTATTTCTTGCCAGCTCTAAAATGGACCTGGTGTCTGTACTGAGCCCAGGGGGAGAGAAAAAGAGGAGACCCACCAAGATAGAGAATGCAAGAACATCGGTGTCCATGCTGGTCACATGTGGCCAGGATTACAAAAACATCACAGTGACTTGGGTCCTTTTTGACATTACACTTTGCAAAAACTTGTAAGTGCTAGAGGAAAAGACCCAACAAGCAGGAATCCTATGTGGTTTTGACCCCTGTGCTGGCTGCCCACGAAGAGGATGGGTGTGGCAGGGAGAAGCCAGGACGAGGGGTGCGGAGGCAGCGGGACTGGCCCCTTTCCTGCATGCACCATAGGCCTCAGGCCCAATCCCACCCGCCTGTGCATCGCCGCACAACTGGCCTTGGCCGTGCAGGAACGGAGCCAGGACACTGCAGCAAGGCCCTGCAAGCTGGAGCTGGTGGCTCCCCTCACAGCCTGGGTGTCTGGTCACGACGCCCTAGGTGTGCCACCAGCTTGACAAGGCCAGCAACAAGGCAGACCCAAGGTTTCAGTTTTAGGTAATTAAGGAGAATGATGATATCCCACCTCCCACCCCTGTAACCCCCATCTGCTGCTACTTCAGAATCAACGTGTGCCCGCTGGCCTGACGTGGGTCTCTGCTCTCTCTTGACCTGCTGATGCGAAGGTGCCGGCTACTCCAGTGTATCACACAGAAGGATCTCAACGTTTATGGTTTCTTAAAAGCAGGCTGGGCAGGAAGCTCCCACCCATGAAGCCCTGACTCCAGCGCCCAGCTTACCAAGCTCTCGGGCCTCTAGGACACCCCAAGTGAGCCGGGGCTTCTGACTTCCATCAGGGCCACCACTCACACAGAAAGTCACTTAAACTAAGCAAATTAACAATGCAGCTGTTTTCTAGAACAGCTCCTGCCACTCTCAAAAAACACTTGTCCCAGGAGGGGACACAAGAGTTGGAATCGTTTCTAGCCATCAAAAAGTTTCAGCTTGTTTTATCACTGTGTAAGTTTATGGATTATCATGACGAAGGCCTTTTAAAAAAAGAATAAACGCCACATCCCTGTGTCCATTCACCTAGCCCTTCTGCCCAGGGGCCTGTGCCCACTGTTGGGCTCTTCTGCTGAGGGACCCCTGGAAGGATGAGCCCTGTGAACTGGGGAGAGGGGCACAGGGCAGTGGGCAGGGCAAGCCTACAGCCACCTGCTGCCAACCCACTGCTGGTCCGGACCCCACGTTCTACTGTGGACAACCATGAAGCCCACCTCTCCTAACGCTCCTGTGCCTACGTGACTAAGGGGACTGGAAGACGAACCAAAGCAAAATAGGACACATGCCGACTGTTGATGTGGGAAGCAGCAACAGGGATATGCAACAGAAAAACATATACATACTACAGGCGACAGGAGCCGCAGGCCACATGAGCTCCTGCGTGCGTGACCTCCGGCCTTGCGGGTCCACGTACAATCCCATGTGGCTGAAGCAAAGCAGGTACTCCTCACTTTTGAGCTCCACAGCACAAAGGGCATCAAAAGACTGTTGGGAGAGGAACGTAAGCGAGGGGTCATTGGGATTTACCAGGTTTAGAGACTGCCCGTCTCCCTGGATGCTCAACAGAGAGAACCCAGAAGGGTAGCCAACACAGAGCTTGTCCTTGAACACGGCCATCCACTGGACGTTTCCAGGGGCCACAATTTCATTGAACTTTCTGTGGAAAGGTTTAGTTCTCTGGATCTCGTAGCAAAGGATCAGCCGCTTCACGGCGACAAACAGGCAGGTTGAAGAGCTCTTCTTCAGTGTTGCTGTCGCGATGAGCTGGCAGCCTTTTGTTTCCGGAAGCTTGATATCAAAGTTGCCTTCCGCTCCGTCAAAGGACGACCACGGACAGAGATGGACATGGTGGCTCCGGCCACAGAGGAGGACTACGATTTTCTCCTTGGGAGCGAGCTCAATCTGGTACACCTTCTTGCAGTCAGCAGCACGGACGATCACTGCAGCAGGACAGGCACGTCAGTGTCCCAGCACAGCTCGAGACCCACCCCAATGGCCCCGAACCCTCCTCGTCGCCTCTCTCCCGGCGCCCTCCCGCTGCAGTCAGCCTGGGCGCGTGCTTACCCGCACAGCAGCGCCTGGCGGCTCCCTGGGGAGCCTGCTCTAACACGCACACGCGGCTGGCGCGGCCGCACACACGTGCTCACTCCAGAGCCCCCAGGGGTCCCTGCGCTAATGCGCCTCAGCCCACGTCTGCTAAGACTCACACACACCCTCATGGACCAGGGCTCTCGCTGGGACATGCTTCCGCCTGGGCTGTACGTCATTCCCACGCACAGAGTGGTCTGTGGGGTGGACCTGGACCCTGTTCCAGCTCATCCTTGGACCAGACCCCCTCGGGCTGCATGTGGGGAGCAGAGTCATCTTGGCCCTCACTGGGCATCCTCAAACTCTCTGAAAGCACCGAGCCCTCACACAGCCCGAACTAACCCAATACTCTAACTGGCTTAGGCTCCTCACCCTGGACTCCCTGAGCCAGAGCCCTGGCTGTGGACCATGAAGGACTAAACCATCCGGCTGTAGCCACACCCGCTTGCAGGCTCGCCCTTGTCGCTCCACAGCACGGTGTACGGAGATGTCCAGGCTCGCTGGGAAGGGCCCACCGCTCACACGAAACATCACCTTATCGCCTGGGATGTGCCGGAGACCCTGCCCCGGGCCCAGGGCCAGTGCTAGTCTCCTGACGTTTGTATTCCCAGACTCGGGGCTATAAGGTGGGGAAGTGCAAGGACGCTTCCACCTTCCCCCACTGGCGAGACTGAAGTGTCCAAACACGAACTAAATTAAATCTATCTCAAGTGAAGCCACGGTGCCTCCGGGAACCACATGGCTGTTCCTCCTCCTGGGGGGCTTCTCCCGGCCCTCCCTCCTACTCAACCGCTGTAATGCGGAACCCTGTGCTGCGCCACCACGCACTCAGTGATGGCCACCCCGAACGCACCAGCGTCTGCACATTATTTTTCTCAGCTATTTGCCTTTCCCGTCGTCTTCTAGGACACAGTGACTCAGTTCACACACCAAGTGAATCTCACGGCAACCCTCGGAAGTTCCTGCTGCTGAGTCTGTGCCCACTGGCAGCGGCCAGGCTGGACCTGAGATGCCCCAGGTGGAAACCACGGCCCCGCTCACTCACCGTCTCGGGTGACCTCTATGACGTAGAGCCCTTCTTCTAAGCCAACCGCAATCCTGTCTCCATCTGCGCAGGGGTGGGGTAAGAACAACATACACAAAATCAGCACGGTCAGCCTGCAGAGGTTCAAACCACGAGGCCCACTTACACATGGATCTTTTTCAACCAAACACAACTTTTGCATGTGGGTTCCACAGGGCTGACTGAAGGAATCGAGAATTTGTGGATTTGGGAATATGCAGGAGCCTGTGCAAGGGTGGGTCCTGCTTCTTAAAATGTGCAGAGAAACTTCCTGAGAACTCAAACGCACAACACAGCCGCGGTCTGAATCTGTCTGCACATTCACGTTGAGCATCACGGCACCTTTGAATTGCTCTGTGTTTTCAGGGACGTACCCACAATGGCAGCCGTCAGGATGGCCTTGATGAGGGGCAGCGTGCTGTCGTAGGCCTCTTGCGGAACATGCACGACCTGATTCCTCAGGCGGTTTTTATGCAGGATGGACTGGAGTCCTTCTAGAATGCCAACCCACTTCCTCTTTTCATTCTCATTTTCTGTCAGAATGAGCAGTGAGCTGGTCTTAGAAGGTGCACCTAAGAGAGAGGCTGTCACCTTCATGATGGAAAACAAAACAGACAAAAACAGAAGAGCCGTAAGACAACCAAACCACACCAGATGCCCGCGCCCTGGCTCGGAGCCGGTCAGCACCGGAGGTGATGGAGTGCAGGAACGCTGGCGGACTAGGGTTCCGTGTCCTCCCTGCCCAGCAAAGGTCATGCGGGGCTCTGCGCCTGGCGGCTCTTAGCAGCAAACAGGAAGGGGGCAAGTTAAAAATAGGCCTGTGAAGTCCCTTCCTGGTCAGATTTTAGTTAATTCTGTTCTTGCCCAAAATAAGATGTAACTGCCCATTTTAAAAAACTGATTTCTTAAACAATCTTATTAAAATTAAAAAGTAGATTCTCAGAATGTGTCCAGGGAAAACAGGACCTCAAACAGAAATACTCTCACCAATCACGCTCCCTATGTGCTTACTAGGGAACAGATCGCCTAAGTTGCTGCAAAGCGACCATCATCTTAAGCAGTGAGGTAATTTCTGTACCGTATACGAGAGATTGTTTCTGAATAGAGATGTGAGTTAGTAAAAAATGATTCGTAGACTTAGTTTTTTAGTCACCCAAATTTTACTGTGTTTATAAAAATTCCCAAGGGGGCGAGGGGTTTCTTTGCCTGATCCACGATCTTGCAGACTTCCCAATGCCGCAGTATCTGACATTACTGCAGTGCGGTAACTCGGCCAGCAGGCGCGCTCGCGCAGTGCTGACGAGGAATGGGAAGCCATGCGCTCCAGCGCGGGGTTCCGTGTGGCATCCGCCAAAGCTGCTTCTAGCAGGAAGTACACTGTGGCTAGAGCAACCGAGGTACAGGCCAAGTAGGCAGGAGTTTCGGAGGCAGGATGGGGGTGCAGCGGGGGAGGAGGCTCCCCAACAAGAGGGGCAGAGCTGGGCGGTGCATGGAGGGCGGGACGTGCAGCAGGGCCGGTCAGAAGGCAGAGGACTAAGCCCGCTGGGGCGCTACGAAATGTGCAGAACAATCACTGTATTTTACCATGTGATTTTTTTGTTTAATGATTAATGAAATGTTCTCTGATAAATAGAAAAGAAAAAACAGAATAATTCATACCCTGAATATACACGGAATGTCTCGGCGTGTAGCATGAATGACATCGGAGGCCAGCACCGAGCTCACTGAGAACTCTTCATCTCTGGTAAGAAAGAAACATTCACCACACTGGGAGGGACACACACAGGCTGCCTGTCCTGTTACAACTCTGGCTAAAAAGGACACTCTACCACGTGTACCTTACAACAGAAGTAGGCCCTGCCTTGACCTGGGTGAGGGAAGACTCGCCCGGACAGAGCACACACACCCTCGGAGGCCCCTGCAGGTGCTGCAGTGGCCAGCAGGGCGCCAAGCCCTGCCGGTGTGTGTCACATTGTCCCAGTTTCAAATCCTGCCTGTACCTGGAGCAACCAGGCAGTCACTTGGTGACCGCTTGTAAAGAAGAGGGAAGACATGCCGAGATGAGTGAACTGCGCTATCTCCAAATGCTGCGTCCAACGCAGGCCGTGCTCTGCTGTCAGCGCCTGTGACTGGGCTCAGGCCGACTTTTTGTCCACTGGCAGCTCTTCACTGCCAGGCCAGGGGCACAACTGTGTACAGCAAGGGACATGGGAGCTGAATGCTACAAAGGATCCAATACACCCTAGCTGTCCTCAGGGTACCCTGAGGCAGCCCTGCCCCAAGAACCACTGCTGGAGACCAAACCTCCAGGCTGGGCCCAAGCCCAAACCAGGTGCCGACTACAGGCACCATGCCGGTGGCAGGAGCCGACCCGCGTGGCACCGGGAGATGCTGACAACATCTAGGCACGCTATTACACGGAGACAACAGGGAGGCTGCAGCCACAGCTCTGCGTGGAGGGCCCGATCGAGCACAGCCTGTCTAGCAACATGTCAACCTTCACAACAACCCTCTACGTGGCAGTGACGTGACTCTGTCCACCTCTCACAAATGGGAGATGCAGGCTCGGGGACGTCAATCGGAGGGAGGAAGAGGCCCCACACTCTCCGTGCAGCTGATGCCAGGACGGCGTTATTATTGCCAAGAGAAGAGGACGGTAAGAGACGGTGCCATGCAGTGCACGTTGTGGCCACACCAAGCCCACGGCTCTAGACTTCTTTTACATACTGAGAGTGCTTGCCCAGGTATCTGAAAAGCATGGACTACCACAGGTTGCACAATTTTTCTCTGAGGTATTTTCTGCTTGTTTTTGGGCATGTGGTTTTCTTATGTTAAATAAATGCCTATTTGCCAACTTTTTCAATCCAAAAACATCCAAAGCAGGAAAAGTTTGTAGTATGTACTTTAAGTCATAACTAAGCTTTTATCTGTTTCTGGAACAGTACAGCAATTAAGGTGAATGTAAAAATGAGGTGAAAGATTACCAAGCAACAAACTCTTATTGTGGCTAAAGATAAATGAGTCACAGTTCATAGAACAAGGACAGTGCCACACAAACACCGACCTGAGATCCAAGACTTGGCTTGCCATGACCCCAGGCTGGGTGGACTTTCCTTCGGGCAGATCATACAGGAAGAGCTTACAGTCACAGACAACCGCGTATGCCCGCTGCCATCCTTTCTTCACCCCCGTGGGCTTTGGGACCTACAGACAAATAGGGATTGCGTTCTACCGGGCCGGGAGCCAGTCAGAACGTGTGCGGACGGTGGGGAGTGGAGGCCACCAGGCCCCATTAGATGTGGTCACAGCGTCCTTCCAGCTGCTGCCTGACTCCCAGTTTACCAGGACAGCTCCCTTTGAGTCCCTGCCCAGGCTGGTAGCCAGAGCTGTGTCTGGACAAAGAGGTCCCTGCCCAGGCTGGTGGCCAGAGCTGTGTCTGGACAAAGAGGTCCCTGCCCAGGGAGGCTCAGGGCAGTGCTGGGGAGGGTTCTGTGCATGACAGGAGGTAACGCAGGGGGAACTGTGGACAACTTGGCAACAGGTGTGTTCACACCAAACACAGAATGTCCGCGATGTTGTAGCTGGACAGCTGACAGCACTTAGAGACAGTCCAAGCATGGCGGTTTTCAAACACACTTAGCTTTGGAACTTCTGCCCATTGGCCAGATGCTCATCCCAGGAGGCAGGGAACGAGGGAACTCCTGATGGATTCTGTGTGTTTCTGTGTAGAGTCCTCAGGATCCCCAAGTCACTCAGAGCAGTGGCCATGCCAGCCTGACCAACTCATTTCCCAGGAGGTGAGGCCTCCCACGACTGGCACCAGGGTCACTTCATGCAGCAGCAGGACAGCTTTCGAGAGCAGCTGCGCATGGTTAGTGGTCATTACACATCAAGGACACCGAGGGCTGCCCTGGCGGGATGTGAACTACGCTGTGTCGGCTGAGCTGCGCTGGGGGCGGCGGGAAGCACCGTCCTACCTTGACGTAACCCTTGTAGGCTGTTCCTATGCCTCGCTGCACGTCCACGCCAAGAGGCCTCTTTGACTGCTCGGGAGGTATCGGGCACACCTGGGGAGCACTGTCTTTGCAGGACACGTGGCAAGCAAACGAACACACTGGAAAAGAGAAAGAGCACTGCCCTCAAAACTGGCTTCCTACAAAGTAGAAGTCACTGCAGAACACACAGTCTGAGGAGACAATTTAACGTATCACCAAGAGAAGTCCAGATATCCACTAAGACAAAAATAGTCTGCAGAACACAAGTCACACACAAGCTCGGGGATTTTGGTACTGAATGAATTTTCGACAGGCTCAGAGGAGCACTCACAGGGAAAGCGAGACTCATTAGCACCAAGTACCCCCACAAACGCCCGACTGCCAGCCGCATCCCACGGGGCTGAGCCCCCAAAGCGCCTCACAGGGACACACCTGCAGTCAACTACAGGGCAGCAGTCGCCTGATGAGCAGGGTCCTGGCAGCCAACCCAAATGCACAGGCGTTGCAGTAACAAAAGAAAATGCTTCTGCTATCACGTAAAGTGAAGAAAAATGCAACAGCTGTGCCGCAGAGCAACGCACCCCCGACCTCGGCCAGGCGTGAGCGCACGGGCAGCTCGGGCCGGGTACTCATCTACGCGACGGGGAGACTACCACCCACAGAAAGGGCTGGGTGAGAGGGACGAGACCATGTCCCCAAATGCCAGCACAGGGCACGAGCACAGGACAGAACCTTAAAAACGTTAATACTAATAATAATGACTAGAAGCAGAGACGAGACCATCGTGGTTATTGGCAGATGATCTGATAAAGGAAGATTTTACAGTTCTTTTTCCTCTCTGATTTTAAGCAACCATGAACGGTGCACTTTATGGTAATTTTCAACAGATGACCGGACAGCCACAGCCGCACCCTGGGGTCCCAGCGCAGCAGGGATCCACATCAGCAAACCTTTACCGAGCATTTATACAAATAAAGACCCTCCCCTCAGATAACACACAACTGAACTTCACCCCAGACTGGCCTGCCTGGGCGAGAACCACTGCCCTGGGCTGGCTGGTGCCCGGGACGGTGTGCGGCGAAGCCCGCGGCCAACACTCACCCTCGCAGGCGTAGCCCTGCCGGATCAGCCCGACCATGAGGGACGTGCAGTGGCTGCACTGGGTGGGGCTGGAGAAGGACTTGATGCTGAACTGGTGAGCCTTTGGCTGCAGGGAGAACATCAGAAAGAGCATCAAGGCCAGTCATAAACTTTGAGGAAAGCTGGATCAGTCTGGTTGAGATAAAATTTATAAACAACTTGGACAGTATCTTGAAAAGCTGAAAACATGCAATTTCTCTTCTCAGTATGTGTGTTCCCTAAGAGGGCTAATCAGAGAGTAGTGGTTAAGACCACCTGGAGAGCTTGAGCCAGAGAATAAACCAACGTGTGCTTCCTCTGGTGAGTCCTGCTACCGTAAGAGATCGCTGGGCTGGAGTGCCATGGCGGCACAGCCGACGCTCTTTCCGGTGCAAGCTCTTGGTCTCCCAGAGGACCAGAATCAGATTTTAGGGGCCAGCCTGGTGCCAGAAGTTGGGTTGGGCTGTCACCCAGAGTAGCCCTTGCATATGTGACCAGGAGACATGCAAGAAACATCTACAGCAGAACAGTTCCTGGAAAGACCCACTGTCCCTTGTTGGGAGAACAGACATGTTACGATGGGACTGACAACGGAACAGACGTGGATACAAGAACACAGTGCAGACCAGGCAGGACGGTGGCTTACAAAGCTCAGCAGAGCAAACTAATACGTTCCTAAGGTGGACACGGATATAGATAAAGTCATGTGTAGGAAGCAAAGGAGTGATCAAGATAACTCCAGAGATCAGAGGCAGGATGAGGCCGGGAGGTTGGCAGGGAGGGCACAGGGCTGTGGGAGGGGCTGTCACAACCGTGAGTGACATGTGACACACCCTGCAGAGCTGCTGCTCCGTATCCAATATGTAACCCAAATAAATGACCCCTCGACTTGGTCCCTGACTCTCCAAGGTCTAAGTGCAAAAGCCAAACCATTAGTTATTCTCACACAACATCTAGCTCATCTCTAACAGGCATGGCTGCCTGTGGGTGAAACCATAAAAAGAGGCCGTGTCGACATTAACGATGACAAAGCCCATCCTAGGGACACAGGGCTAACTGCTTGCTAAGCTTGAAGCATAGAGCCTTGTCACAAGTGAACTTTTCTTTTTTTTTTTTTTTTTGCTTTTTTTTTCAGCTGTATAATTTTTTTTATTGCAGCATATTATGGGGGTACAAGCGTTAAGGTTACGTACATTGCCCTTGCCCCCCTCCCCCCTCCAGTCAGAGCCTCAAGCCTGACCATCCCCCAGATGGTACACATCGCACTCATTATGTATGTGTATACCCATCCCCTCAAGTGAACTTTTCTGATCGGTGTTGATGTTTACAGGAAAGAAAAAGGAGAGCCTGCAGCAGGGCCAGGGCCGTCGGGAGGATAACGCAGACCTGCGTGCACCAACACGCGTGGCTGTCCAAGACGCACTTGTGCTCAAAACTGCACGCTCAGTGTCGTTCCATGTATGTTGGGGAGAAAATTCTCACCACAAGCACATGGTTCTCTTGTGCAGACAGACAAATGAAAATAATTTTGGAGAAGGAAGTGGATAGATACACACCACAGAGAGGTTACCACTGGAGACGGGAATGTGGTTTGGGGGTGAGGAAAGAAGAATGGGGAGACTGAACAGAGAACTTCCGATTAAAACGCATTCATGCAGCATGGCTGGAATTGAGAAAACACGGGGTTCCAACAGTGTCCTAAGTTACACACCTTTTTAAATAAATCCTTAACAGAACATGAGGGTCTTATTGTGCGCATAAAAAAATGACAAAGTCCATTTTATTCATACTAAAGTTATCTTCTACAACTAAGAAGGCGCCCTGGGTGAAAAGCAAGGCCCCTACCTTCGGTCCAGCCAGAGCGAGGGCCTGCGTGGTGGGCAACGGCACAGCGGGCGGCCTCTGTGAGGGGCGGGCCATGTCCTGGGAGACAAGCAGGACAGGTGAGCATCGGCCTAGCCCAGCACCGCCAGACCCCATTTGGGACTTATTTCTCTCTAGAATTTATCAATAATTAACAGTTCTGCATTTTTAATTTGCTACACTGTTGAGACATCTGTCAAAGCCGCCCTCATCTGGCTGATGGACTGACAGTAACTATGAAAATGAAAGATGGCCAGGTGCCTGGGAAGAGGTCCAGCTACAAGCTGTACTGCAGGGACAGGTGAGCCAGCCTCGGCGTCTGTTCATCAAGGGCAAGCTGTGCCACGTGGACAGGAGGGCAGACCCCAGGGCTCAGAGTACCAACAGGGCAGCACTGTCTTACCTCCTGCTGCTCTGTGCTTGCGGCCACGGAAACTGATGAGGACACTTCTGACTTGGGAGCTTGTGTTTCCTGCTCACTAGCTGAGCTGGTCTGTGAAAACAAAGAGAAAGAAATAATGGGAGCGAAAGGACTTATTCTACAGCATTCAGGCTCTACTTGCGTGTTCCTTATTTAAAACATGCATTCTATCAGGGCCCTGCAGTCCCAGCGACTCTTACTCCTGGCTTCTGTCACCCTCAGGTCTTCTCACAGACACGCTGGCTTGCCTTCCCTGACGACCACTGAATTCTAAGGCTGCAGTGGTGACCTTGTGGGCAGGCAGAGTCTGACAAGGCACAGTTACCCCCGACGGTGAGAAGCCATGGGCCTCCCCCTCGTGCAGCCCTCCCATGCACTCTCCTACAGCCTCCGGCCCTGGCCATTTAAAGGGGAGGACCCAGAAAATGTCAACCCTTCTACTTTATTCATAAGTAATTTTATCTAAACCTGGTAGCCTTAAGATCAACTAGCCAAATACTTCTTTCTTGAGACAGGATCTCACTCTGTCACCCAGGTTGTAGTGCAGTGGTGTCATCACAGCTTGCTGTAAGCTCAAACCCCTGGGTTCAAGTGATCCTCTACCTCAGCCTCCTCAGTAGCTGGGACTGCAGGTGTGTATCACCACGCCTGGTGAATTTTTATATTTTTTATAGAGATAGGGTCCTGCTATGTTGCCCAGGCTGGTCTTGAACTCCTGGCCTCAAGTGATTCTCCTGCCTCAGCCTCCCAAAGTGCTGGGATTACAGGGATAAGCCACTGTGCCTGGCAGCCAAATGTTCCTTAACCTCATTTCAGGGATCAAGAAGAAAGTCTAACAACAGCAGAGGTCTGTGGGCCTATGAACATGAGTAAGAATCTCCCTGAAAGTTATATGATGCAGGGAAGCAATGTTTTCTTTTGTTCTAACAACTTAAGAGTTTCAAATTCATTTCACAGTGATTTATTTGAAGCTAAAGCTACCAAGCTACTTAAAAACAAGCTGATTTTAATGAGTATTCCTGAAACTACTAGTTCATCATCAAAAGCCATTACTATTTACATACCCACATCCCCTGTATAGTATGCTTAGAAGCAAGTGTTAGTGCAGGGAAACAGTGTGCCAATGCACAGAAGTAGCTGGGTAGGTACCTTAAGAGCAGTTTATAGCTGTATGTTGTGTCAACATCAGAATCCCAATGAATCAAATCAGCTAAACACTTTCCAACACTTGCAATTAATTAGGCTGCTGGAGAAGGAGCCAAATTCGGATGGGATCGCAGTGCGCACACACACAACACATGCACAACTGTGCGCTGCAGGATTTGAATTTCTATACGAATTCACAGGAGAAAGGCTAGATCCATTAGCCAATTATCAATGTTAAAAAATGTAAGCAGATTTGCTCCATAAATAAGGTATGTTAAATGAGTTAGAGTTCCATCTTTAGCTAAACAAGGAGCAAAAGAATATTAAGTAATTTAATTTTAGCCACGTAAAAGCCCCACTAGTTTTATTTAGTTGGTTAATTAATCAAAAGGATGCAAATTAAGGAAGAGGAGAACTGAGAATGCTGTTCATTAACGGGAGTGACAGCCACAGGAAGCCGGGACCAGCAGTCACTTACTTCCTCCCAAAAGGCTAGCAGAGAAGACGCAGATGAGGAGGAGAGAGAGTCCTTGATGGTAACAGACAGGAGGAACAAAAATGATCATTTCCCACCCAGTAAACAATGACGCAAAAATATATTGACTCTATCTTGATGGCAAACCATTCCCAGTACTAAGCAACAAGTTTCATGTGTGCAAAGTGGAATAGAAGCTTCTCAAAAATTCTCAGAATCTGGAAACAACTCACCGAAGGTTTTTTCTTTGCAACAGTAAATGCCTTCCCCCTAAATCACAGCGGTATTAGAGAGGGATTAAAAATGGCAGGCATGGTGGCCATGGAGAGCAAGGCATGCAGATTGCGCTTCTGCCCGTGTGTTAAACTCCGCGCTGCGTGCTGTCCACAGCTGTGACTCCCTCACTGACGGATGCCACTGGCTGGAAACCCACCTGCCACTGCGCTCTCCACTCTGCACATTAATTTTACAGAAAAGCCACTGCCTTCCCAGACACCTCCATCCTGCAAACAAGCACTGTCTCTGTTCCTTTGGCATCTTCACTCATTTCTCACCATGAGGGTGTCTAGCACCACAGTGACGGATCAGGCTCGAGGCTCACGTAGCAACAACAGGTTTGTCAAAGAACCAGTGAGCAATTAACAGTAAAAATATATTTGCTTCTTCAAAACTGGGGACTTCAGGGAAAAGACAAGCATTGCCAATTTGGTTAAAAAAACTAAACACTTTGACAGGTGAAGGTAAACAGGTGTGTGCTCAGAATGGTTGTGTACAATACAAACCTGCTTGGACTCTGTAATAATGATCTAGGCTACGATGGCTGGTGCAGCGCAACCCTGAGGAGGGCTACTGGGGGAAAGACCAGCAGGGTCCCCTGACTGCTCCCTAATCACAAAGGCAGCAGCCCCGGCAGACAGCACCTCAGCCTGACCACCAATCCTGGCAAGCCAACCTCTGCGTGGGAGGAGTGCACACCTCCCGCATAGAGTTCACACCAAAATGTGCAACTTGCATCTAATCCAGAGGAAACGTTAGAAAATCTAGAGCGTAGGACAGTCGACAGGCCAATTGCTCTGGACAATAGAAACATACCATAAAATGGGGAAAAACGGGGGAACTGTTCCAGATTAAAGGAGATAAAAGAGACATGACAACTAAATACAGTCATGATCTCCAACGGGATCCAGCACCGGGAGGAAAAACTAGCCATGAGGAACATCACTGGGACAAGGGAAATCTGGACTGGACTGTCCTGTGCCACCAGTGCAGCGCGTGCGTCTCACACGCGATGACCACACTGTGGCTCCGCAGGAGATGTCCCTGATCTTAGACACGCTGAAGGATTTTGGTGTCACTGACGCCTGCGAATCACTGTCAAATAGTTCAAGGGAGAAAAGTCTGTGTGTGTGGAGAGAGAAAGCAAATGTGGCAAAACCCCAGGTGGGGGACATACACATGTTCAACATACCATTCCTTCAACTTTCTTGTTGGGTCAAAATTTTCTAAATGAAAAGTTGAAAAGCCACCACCACCAACCACCACTTCACTCAATTTCTATTAGTGAGAGCTGCTTTCATTATTCTAACTTCCTGGCCTGCTACAATGGTTGCCAGCAAGGGTCCGTCCTTATTCTTTCAGAAAAGGAGAGGAAGACTGCACGGCCTCCAAACAGTGCCACTGAGAACCTGCGGCACATAAAGGGAGGTGGGACTCGCCCCTCACCCACCGCTGCTTCCTAAGCAGACCAGCAATTCCTCAGCGGGAGCGGGCCGCGCGGCTGGCTCACTCAGCGTGTGTGCCGCCTTCAGTGCCGACACTTGGGTCTTTTCCATCACCCACTGAGGCTGAACTATATAGCTACATAGAAGTCACAAAAGTGGTAACATGACTAAATTATTATTTGTTGCAGTGTGAGAATCTGTACTTAAAAAAGTTACCTAAAATACTCACTACGCAGTCAGAAGCCTGTGTAGATTTCTCCCCTGAAGACACTGAGCACTTTTTAAATCTAATTTCCACTTAATCTGAGTTAAGAAACCTTCTCTGGGAGCAGTTCAAATACCTTCACTGTTGCTAACCTTACACATTTAACTTGTCAGGTCAATTAAGTGCCAGATAATTGATGAACATCAAATGGTAATTTACTGGTGTGTTTGTGGTCCCGTGGGTAGTCAAATCATATTATATTATTTCTAGCTTAACAAAAATTCACTTGTCACTTTTTAAAAACAATGACTTACTCTAAATGTCAGATCATGCGCAAGAGGTGCAGTGTTGAAGTACTCAAAAATAGAATCCTGGAAATCGGGAAGTTTGAGCCCTATAAGAAAGAAACAAAGAACAGTCAAGGTAAGAAAAAATTTAAAAGACTGTATCTTATTTTTTTAGATAGAAAGACTCAATGTCATCAATATGTCAATTCTACATAAGTTAACCAATAAATCTGATGTGAAAAAAGTTGAAAAAATACTTGCAACTTACATCACAAACAAAAGGCTCTAATTCCTGATATGCAACAAGCTTCTAGAAATTAAGAACACTAAAACCTGAATTTTAAAAATGGGCAAAAGATACACATACATAATTCACAAAATAAATACATATGAAAAGATGCTCAATCTTACTTGTAAGGAAAATACGAATTAAAGCTACACTGAGATGCGATTTCTCACCTATTCAGAGTGGTAAAAGTCCATAAGTTTGAAATCGTACTTTGCAGGCGGTACCAGTGTACAGCTCTGGAGGGGCATCTGTCAGCACCTAGCACCAGTGTCTATGCACGTCTGCCCTTCGAACAGGCAATCCCACTTCTAGAAATCTATCCCCACAATACATTGACAAAAATATGAAATGCTCTTTCCTTCAGCTCCCCACTGTAGCATGTTCCATGGTAGTGAATGCTGGGGAGGAGCCCGGCACCACCCGAGGCAGGGGCTGGCACGGCCCGCCCGAAGTATAGGGTAGCCGCAAACGGGTATATAACTAAAAAAAATAGTAATCTAAAAGAGGACAAAAGAAAATAAACCCATTCATTTAAAAAAGGCTTATAATTAAATAATTCAGAACCATATGATTTTAATTTACCAGTATCTGCTCTAAATTTTTCTTCCATCTTTTTCTTCAAAATTTCCATTTCTTCTAATAATTCTCTGTTTTTGGCTTCAGAATCCTTTAGTTTACTAAAATAACAATTAAAAAAAAGAATTTAAGAGGTCATCCACGTGCTGGTTCAGGGTACACTGGGATGAGAGGGTGGGGTTTCCTCCAGCAGCTAGGAATGTGCCAGAACCGGCAGGTGCTCAGCACACCAGGCCTTCCACTCAGCACGCTACGGACACTGGAAACATTTCAAAATTATAAACATTTAAACAGGGATTTTAAGTCATGGCTTATCAATGTGTATCTCATGAAGCCCTAATGGAGTTTCTGATGTTCCTAATCTTGTTTCCAGGTGAGTCCTCTGTCCTCCCAGGACACGCAGCCCAGATCACTCAGCTGTCAGTCCCATAAACGTCCTTTCCACAATTGGCAAGACGGTGGACTGCATCGGAGAGCACCACCACCACCTGAGCACTGGCAGCCTGGCATTTCCAGCAATTCTGTGGCAGGGACAGAGAAAGTCAGGCTGCCACAGGGAGCATGAGGCATGCTATTAAGAGTGAGGCCCTGCTGCTTCTGAATGGGGTGATGGTGGGCAAATTACATCACCTCTGTGCACCTGCACTCCGGTCTGGTCATGTGTAAAGTGGGGGTAACGAGTGCTTGCCCTATGGGGACGAGGTGGGTTCACATGACTTAACAGAACAAAGTTCTTACAGTAGCTCCTGGCACAAAGGAAATAAATCTAAATGGCAGCTATTACTGTTAATTCTTTTAGCCTAAAACTAACAGGATTTGGGGGCTTGGTGATCCTGTTAGTGACACTGTCACTTCTGGGTCCTTACGCACTTCACAGAGAAGTGTCAGGGCATGGCAGAGCTGGCCTTGTCCTTCCATCCCAACAGCTGCTACCACAGGCTGGGAGGCCTGGTTTTTATGAAACTGTAGCTCATTACTGTATCCTGAGCATATAAGACAGTACCTGCAAATGGTAGACTCTCAACAAATATTTGTTGAATTTACTGTTATGTAAAAATGGTGTTCTTCTTACTGCCTGAAGTTAGGGAAAGAGTTTGCAACAGGCATGCCATCTTCAACCACTATTTTAAAATATTACTGTTAGCTTAAAAGGAAAAATTCTGAGTTGCTGAATAGCGGGCAAGGTTGGGGAGAAGCCAGAGAGGTGCCTGTCAGACACTGGCCATGAGTCTCGTTCCCCAGCACGGGGGTGTAAGCACCCTGTGCACACACAGAGAGACCACGGACCCACACCACTCCCATCGTTTCTTGAGAACACTAAGCACTCCCCCCAGCAGGGGAGGCACATGTGCACACTCATCTCACCGATTCTTATTAAGCACCTACTGAACGCCAGACACTTGACACTCCTCAGAGCTCTCTCCAGTTGACCTTACTGCCCTGGCAATGGCCTGTGGGAACCGCTGTGCCTGTTTTCTAGATGAGGAGGGTAAGGGCTTGCAGGGGTCAGGGCCTGCCCAAGGTCACACAGGCCCCAGCTCCTATGGACAGGACCACAGCCCAAAGTACCTTTCGAAGGTGAGATTCGTGTCCTTGACTTTCCGCAGCTCCTCCTGAACAAGCTGTTTGGCCCGGATCTCCGCTTCAAGAGCCGACTGCAACTCCAGCCGTGCAGACATGTCCAGCTTCTGACTACGGCGAACTTTCCAAAGCGGATCCTTTAGACATTGGGTGAAATATTAAAAATAAACTTTAAGCTATTTATTTGTTAAACTAAATTAGTGCTGACAAATAAGCAATCTGTTTTTGTCTAATCTTAAACCATTTCTATTATATTTTAATATTAACACTCAGATAGTATCAAGGACCATTAGACCCAATTTTAGTTCTGGTATTTTATGACTTTCATTCTTAGAAATGTTTTAAAAAATAAAATTTATTTCATTAGGGTAAAACTGATTCTATAGTGCAATATCTATATGGGTACACTGGACACCTTCATAAACCTAATACATTATGAGGTCTCAGTTATCTTTTTTCCTATTTCTCTTTTTTTTTTTTGAGACAGAGTCTCACTCTGTTGCCCAGGCTGTAGAGTGCTGTGGCGTCAGCCTAGCTCACAGCAACCTCAAACTCCTGGGCTCAAGCGATCCTTCTGCCTCAGCCTCCCAAGTAGCTGGGCCTACAGGCATGCACCACCATGCCCGGCTAATTTTTTCTATGTATTTTTAGTTAACCAATTAATTTCTTTCTATTTTTAGTAGAGATGGGGTCTTGCTCTTGCTCAGGCTGGTTTCGAATTCCTAACTTTG
>CAUYRT010024573.1:0-74411 GCA_963574885.1 Lepilemur ruficaudatus
TGACAGAGTAGGTTTTTGAATGTAACAAGATAAGTCAACTTGAGTGGTAATATATTTTGGGAAATCAGCTCACTACAAATTGTGACTGTAAACATTGTACTGTAAATGCTTTGTAGTTTTCCCCCAATAAAAAAAAATAAAATAAAAACTAATTGCATTGATTATATATTACATTATTCTCAAGTAACATAAAATTGAAGATAATTAAATCAGAGTTGATTGTGCAAATCATGTGTCACTAAATTCTGTTCATGTAAAGTTTCTGAAACTAAAAGTAAAACCAAAAAAAGTTTCTGAAACCAAAATGAAACTAAAACATTGAAACTTAAAGCAAAGTTAAAGTGACAGTCACTGAGATAAAGAGAAGTTAAATTTAGTTCATCAAAATGAGGTGGCCCAAGTCTATATTATGATGAAAACTATAGTGTATTTGAAATAAATTTGAAAGTAGTTAACATTAAATAATTGATAATGCTATTTGCCTATAATATGATTTTGTCTAATTATTGAGAGAATCTTTAACTTCCTTTGGAATTTCTTTCTTTCTTGTTGGACCATTTCTTACATGAGCCTTATTCAAGAATGTGATGATTGAATCATGCCAATATCATTTTATTATTTGTTAAGTGGTGAGTAACAACAGAATAATAGGCCTTGTTCTAAGACAGAATATCTAGCATTTTAATATTTTCAAAATAAAAAAGCAATATCATTATGGAAACATGAGAATTTCTATGGGGAAGACAAGTCTAAAGTATTACTTTTTTCTTTTTAAATAGGAGCTATAAGAGAGACACAGAGACATGCACTAAGCATAAAGGTACAATTTGCTAATTATCACAAAAGTGCATAACTTAAGAAATTTAGTACCAGCTTTTACAAGTGTTCTGCTGGCCTTTGTCAATCACTATCTTACTTCCTCCCCAAAGGTAACCACTACCCTGACTTCTTCTTCTTTTTTTTTTTTTTAATATAATGAACAGAAATGTATTGGCTCAAAGTTCTGGAGGCTGGAAAGTCCAGTACCAAGGTACTACATCTGGTGAGAGCCTTCACATAGCAGAAGGGCAAGAGAGGGAATGGGGTGGTGATGAACCAACCCACTGCAGCAGTGATGCCATTAGTCCATTAAATTAAAATCATTCCAAAATTAAACACTGTAGTTTAATTTTTCCTGTTGTTAAAATTTACATAAATTGTATCTTATGTATTCATTTGTGTCTTCCTTCTTTTGCTCAATATATTTTATGATGTTTATGCATATCATTTCTTGTTACCTTTCTTCATTGATTTTTAGTGCCTTGTAATATTACATTATACATACACACATGAGTATATATCATGATTTATTTTCATTTCTACTGTCAATGAACATCTGAGTTGTTTCCAGATTTTTGTCTAATACGGCTAACACTGCTGTAAGTATGTTTATATATGATTTGTGGTACATATGTCTGATTAGATACGCATCTAAGACTTGAATTATTGGTCATAGGGTATGCATAAGTTAAACTTTAGTAGATAGCAATAATTTTCTCCCCAAGGGGGTTGTACTAATACATACTTACCATCACAAGTCTTCCCATTGCTCCCTATCTTTGCTAGCTTGTTTTTATATATAGTTCTAATTTTATACAGTATAGTAGGTGTTCAGTAGTATCTCATTATGGTTTTATTTTGCTTTTCTCTCATTTCTAATTAGGTTGCATACTTTTTCTTGTATTTAATGACCATTTGGCTATCCTTATTTTAGGACATGTTCTTTCAGATCTCTTGCTCATTTTTCTACTGAATGATCCCTTTTTTCCTTATTGAACTATGTAACCAATTTAAATACTTGGGCTACAAGCCCTTTGCAGGGTACATGTGCTGCAATATATGTTTCCTCTATGTGGCTTGAATTTGTACTCTCTTAAACTGACTTTTGATGAATGAAGATTTTGAAAGTGTGGTAGTTAATTTTATTTTTAAGAAAAAAAATGACTTTTCTATGAGGCATTCTTCAATGAGCAGTTTGGTTTCTGTGACTTTGAACATAGGGCTCCCTTTTGCCAAGAATAACCTGACACTTGACTTCACTCCTTTTTTCTATCTTACCAAACTGTGAATGATCATAACACTTTCAAAGAGTTCAGTTTCTTCCTCTATTTCACTTCCTTTTAAAAATGTATACATTTCAACTAGATCGTTTATCACATTAAATTCTAATTATTTGTTTATTTTTCTGTCTCATTAAACCACAAAGTAACTTGTCAGAAATCCTATTTCATTCATTTTCTGATGTGTAGCCTAGTTTAGTGATTGCTTAAAATAGGCACTTAATGAATAGTGTTAGATTGAATTGATTTGATTTGATCTCCTTTATCATATGATAAAATCAAATAGGACAAAACATATCTTATTTAATTTTTATCTCTCTCATGATCTAGCACTTTACTCTTTACATGGAAGATACCTGTCAAATAAATAATTAATAAATTATGTAAAAAGTTGAAGTCTGAAATACCGAATATTTTAAAATAATGTTTTAATTCCAAAGATAAAGCAGGGTTTGAATTAGGTTAATACAGCCCCTCAGAAATATTTTTAAAGTATTATAACTAAATTAGATAATAGCTTCATCACTAATAAGCCAATTGATGTATATATAAATATTTCCATTGTTTTGGTATCTGTTTTTTAGCAGTTTAGTCATTTATTCTAAATTCTAATTTTGTTTAGATACCTTAACAGGCAATATAAAATTAAAACTCTCAAGTTAAAGTTACGAGCAATTTAAGACATATTCCTATCTACTAGATTTCAACCTGAATGAGGTATTATCATAAATGTAGTGATGGAAGAAATTAAAGTGAACTTTTAGTTTTTAGCCATAACAGGTATATTCATGCTATTTACCATATTCAAGAGAACTTTTCATATATAATCTTGGCAGTTAAAATCAAAAATAAATCACACTGAAAATGTCTTTTTAGTAGGTTCTATGGCAGCTAAAATATCAATATTTTGCCCTTCAATCCAATTAATTCTTATAACCATTGTATAAAACCAACCAATGTGATATGTTTCTCTATATTCAAGAAATTTATAAACTATATAATTACTTAAGACATAGAGAATTCAATTTTTTCCCTTTTTTTAAATTCATATTTTATATAAGATTAATAGCTTTTATTGTGTTCTGACCTATTTATTGGCTCTAATTGAGATAAACCACCTATAATAAGATATGACACCCACAGAGATAAAGCCTAACATACAGTTCACTTCAGGTGACCCAGCCATTCTGAGAAATACTTAAGAGTCTTTAATAAAAATGCCTAACATATAATTAATTCAATGATTATATAATTTTATTCCCTTTTTCATCCAAGTTGCACTGTATCATGATAGTAGATGTATTAAATATTATATCCCAATGTCCCAAGACAGTTACTTCATGTAGGAGGCCTCAATAGCCTATACCAATTAAAGCATTCTTACAAAATAAATATAGCTTGTCTTACGTATGAAAATTGAATTATCTAAAGCATTAATTGGTACTTTTTAAAAAATTCTATGGACAAATTTTCTAGGGCATAACATGTTTATATTTTAAGTGCTTTAAGAAAACTTCGCTTAACCTATTTTATGCTCATCTTCATTCCATGTGAGGACAGAATAGATGTATTATGGTGAAAGGAGCTCTATAATTAAAACTAAGCTTGGGTTTGAATCTCAGTTATACAATTTAGCTATGACCTTGAACAAATTAGCACTGCCCTAAGATGGATTGTTTCTAGAAATTGCCAGTACCCCATGACCAGCAAATTTCAAACAAGGTATAGAAAATTATTTGGTGAGAGGAAAGGAAATTAAGGCAGTGGGTGGATGGTCAGACTAGGTCCAGATTCCCAAACGTGACAGCCTTTTACAGTAATCTACAGGCTGCTAAAAAGTGCAAATTCTTCATTCAGCCTGGGCAACATAGTGAAACTCTGTGTCTATAAAAAATTAAAAAAAAATCTGGGTGCGGTGGCACATGCCTGTAGTCCTTGCAACTTGAGAGGCTGAGGCAGGAGGATCATTTGAGCCCAGGAGTTCACGGCTGTGGTGAGCTATGATCAACCTGGGTGACAGAATAAGACCTCATCACAAAAAGAAAAAGAGAAATGCAAATTCTCGGAACCCTCCTGGTGTCTAGTTATCTAGTTGTGAGAGAAATGAATTTGAGAAACATAGCGTCAACTGGATCCTTAAATATACCTTGCAAATCTAATGCCCTATGATTCTATAAATATTAATAATCATCCTATAAAATGGAGATAATTGTTACCATCCCGGTTTGTGGAGACATTCTCAAAAATGATATTTATCAAAATATCTGCTAACCTGTGAAGTGCTAGGTGGAAGCATTACAATTTTAAAATACACATTGAAATAGTAACAACCAAAACCTGTTTAATTTGTTTTGGAGCATTTTTATCTTCCATTAAATATGTTGAATAAATATGGGATTAACCTATTAAGAATTATCCTTAATGGTGTGATTTATTCTTCCATGAATTATAAACCACAATGCTTAGATTAGTTCTTACTTATATGTGCGTCTTTATGTTTAGTGTTTCCTAAAAGCAATAATTTAAGCAACTTATTTTGACACTTTACTGTTTCTTGTTTTCCTGCCGCCCTGATCTTGATCTAAGTAGTGTGTTATGCATATTTTTTCATGTATCTGGATTAGAAAATTATTTCTAGATATTGATAAGTCTTGTTGAATGTAGAAAAATAAACATGCTTTGATTGTGTAAGGACAGCCTCCATCTCTTCTAATTTACTTGTTCAAGTCTGAGAGCTTTTAAGGTAAATTAGATGTTTTCTATTTGTCCTTCACTGCACTCTCCTGCAGCCCTGATTCACTCATCACCCTTCTTTACCCTGCTCTGTGCACAGGAAATTTCCGTATGTGGGTTGCATCAGGAGGACTCCTTGTTTTCTGACTTCCACTTGTGTTTAGCCGATGGGAGACACTAGCAGGTTGAGAACTGTATTCTCTGGCTGGCTACGTGGGACTTCTTCACAACCCTCTTTAGAAAACAATCTTTCTTTTCTTATCCCTTGGGTCAAGGGATGTGAATGGCTACCAAGTGTTACTAGCCCGGGATACTCTTCTATTTCTTGTGGTTTTTCTTATATCCTACCTATAACTTGTTTAATAGTCTCTTTATTAAACTCTCCTCAATTGCCTAGTGTGTGATATCTGTTTCCTTTTAGGACTTTGAGAGAAAGGGCAATGTTTATCCAATTTTGTTTTGTTTTCTTCCAGGCATTCAGAGTATACTTTTAATTTTAATTGGTTGTTGCTTTGTATCCCAAATGAATGCAATATAATGCCTTTAGAAAAGACATTATTATTGTATATTTGGCTTGACACTTCAGGTTTTATTCTCCCTCACATAAAATACTTATCCTGAATCATCTTGGATCAATGGAAAGAGCACTGGACTTAGAACTAATTCTTCTGAATGACAGTCCTGATTTTGTGGTGAATAATTGAGGCAGATATTTTCCCTTCCTAGACCTCAATTTTGCTATCTTTAAAGTGACAAAGATTGCTTTATGTATTACTTTGTGTTATGTATTGTTTTGGCCACAGTGTTCTATGAATATTCTGTATGTACAACCACATAGAATCATTATCAAGACCCTGATTTAATATAAAATCAACTTTCACCAATGGGCTGATTAGCCTCATAACTGGAATACCTGCATCCACTCCAGCTGTGCCTTTCTTAAGTAATAATTGGAAATTTTTAAATGCAAACATATCATCTTCCTCCGCCAATGACACAAATGCATCTTAAAATCCTGAAGTGACATCCAGTTGTTCTTGAGATAAAAATTAAAATCCTTAATAAAGACTTGAACATGGTTTGCAAGTCCTTTTGTGGTTTGGCCCCAGCTTGCCTTTTCAGCCCCTCCAAAATTGAGCTCCCTCATTCTCAAGATTCTTTCTTCTTCCTTCTACCACCAGGCCTCTGTACTGCCTAGAAAATTTCCCATTCCCCTATTCCTTTTGCCTAGCCAATCTTTATTCAGTCATAAGCTCAATTCAGGCATTATTTCCTAAAGCATGCTTTTCTCAAACCTTAGTCAAGTTGTTTTGTGTGTGTGCGTGTGTGTGTGTGTGTTTTAATTTGTGTTTTCATGAAACAATATTCCTTTGCTTGTTAACACTAATCTCAACTTCTAAATATTCATTCATTTTCTTAATTATGTGATTAAGCCTGATTTCTCCTAATAAACTCAAGCTCTATGAAAACAAGAACTTTCTTTTTCCTCACTTTTGTATCTCCAGTGCCTAACCAACGCTAGGCACATAGTAAGCACTTACTAAATAGTTGTTGACTTGAATGGTAGAATAAATGAATCAGGGCAGCAAAAGCTGGGGATGGGGCTAAAACTGAGCAGCTGAGGGAGTTCCTAAAAAGCTCTGCAGTTTGTTATAATGATACTTGACTGGCAGATCTAAAACAATTCTTCAATATCCATATAAAGCGAGTGAATTCTTACTGCCAAGCCCTCTTGCTTGCTTTGTCAAGCATACATCCTTCTGCAGGGAATTCACCTCAGAAGAGCTGTCCCCTCTGTCCCTTTTATCCTCAGAGTTCTACTCTGTGCTATAACACGTGGAACTGTCAGAGAGAGACTGTATTGTTGACTCAGAAAGATTAAATTTTGAGAATTTGTGAATTTAGACATTTGAGTATGGAAAATTACCATCATTCAACTCTACTTCCTGTCACTTGCCCTGATAGAGCATGGTGACTTGGATTGTTTCAATGAATTCATACAAAGTTCATCTAAGAGAAGCATTATAGAAGTAGAAATAATACTATCCTCTTAATCCCAGGTGAGGATATTATTCATCGAGTTTAGCAGAATTAGACTGGAATTGTAACTTCTGTGCTCATTCACTCACTGTCCCTTGGCCTGAATACAAACATTTACTACCTAGAAAAGTACAAGGAACAGAGCAAAATTCGGAGTCAGAAATAATTAAAATCTGAGCCTTGCTATTTTGCAAGCTGTGTGATTGTGGACAGAGTTTTTCATTTCCCTGAGCTTAGGTTTCTGCTTCTGTAAAATTAGAATACCAATACCTACTTCATGATGTTGTTGGAAGGATTAAATATAACAGTTGATAAAAGGCAACTGTTGTGATTGGCACATAGTAAGCCTTCAATAGACATCTACTGTCTTCATTAACACTCTCCAGCCAAGTGAAATGACTTGCCCAGACTAGAAAAGTAGATGTGCCTTTCCAACTATGAATCAAATTATTGAGAAAAGAATATTTATCCAATGTAGACAATTACTTCAACTGTCATATGTTTCATCCTAATAGCCTTATAACAACAGCAAACTGCTGTCATGACAAAAAACAAAAAGACAAATGATATACTTTGTGTGTCTATTGTTAAAGTATTCCTTCTCATGAATAAATATTTTGATTGAACATTATCTGAAACTACACACTTTAATGCAGTAGTTTATAGCTTTTAATGATTTCAACCGTGATGGAAGATTATTGTCTTTTGTACTCAAATGCTGCATTCATGGAGTTGCTACCACCTGATTATGCAAATGTTCCTGAAAAACTTTAGGCTGCATTACCTTATAAATGTATTATCTCTCTGATTACTGTCGATGGCCACTTTTAGGATCTGCTTCTGTTTATCGCTCTTTGAATATAGTCTTACAGAAATCAATGAATATTGATTTAAACTGTGTTTCAGTGGCTTTTTTTTCATTTTTTTCTGTCTGCTTTAATTTATTTCACACACATTCAAAGGTCAGCTGTGGCTTAGAAATACAGGTATGGATCAGATCATAGAGACCTTTATTGAACAAATATTTTTATATCAAGTGCCTTTCTGTGTGCCAAGAAATGATCAACATGATACACAAAATCACAGACTCCCAAAGAAACTGCATCTAGTGGGTATTCTTTTTAACAGCTTTTCTTCAATGGTGTACAGAGAAGTTGAAGTAAGTGGCGTGTTTTCATGTCAGAGTCAAATTACATACTGAATTCTTGTTGCTGTTACTTTGTCTATCATCAGAAATAAATTGAAATAGAAATCAGAAATAAATATAATCAGAAATAATCGAAATCAGAAATAAATATAATTTTGAAAGCAAATTTTAAAAATATAACAATGAAAATAATTTGCATATAATTAGTTCATATTAGAGAAAAAGGGGAAGTTTCGGATATGCTTATATTATAAAACAAAAGTGTGAAATGGCAATCTGATTTTTAAATCTGAAAAATAAAATAGTCTTTACTGCAGAGTAAGAATACCAAATACAGAATTGTTGACATAATTGATATATATTAATACAAAAATGAAAATATTCTAATTCAGTTTTAAAGCTGAGAGTATTTAAAGAAAGAAACCAAGCCTAACTGAAAGTCATGAAGATTCACTCCTATGTTTTCTTCTTTGTAGTTTGAGCTCTTATATTTATGTCTTTGATCTACTTTGAGTTAATTTTTTTCTGTATGGTTTGAGAGAAAGATTCAACTTCATTCTTTTGCATGTAGATACACACTTGTCCTCGCACCGTTTGTTGGAAAGACTATTTTTTCCCACTGACTGTCTTGGCCTTCTGGCCAGAAGTCAATTGACTCAAAATATATGAGTTTATTTTTGAACTCTCAAATCTATTCAATTGATCTTTTTGTCTGTTATCTGATACCAACGTCATACTTTCTTAACTGTTATAGTTTTATAGCAAGCTAGGCAATCAGGAAATATGAATCCTCCAACTTTTTTCTCCTAAAAGATTATTTTTACTATTTTGAGTCCCTTGAATTTCTATGTGAATTTTAACATTAACTTGTCCATTTTTGCTGGAAAGCCATCTGAAATTTTGATAGGGGTTGCATTGAGTCTGTAGATTTGAGAAGTATTGTCTAAAAATATAGCCTTCCAGTTTGAGAATGTGAGATATCTTTCTGTTTACTTAGATATTTAGATTCTTTCAACATTGTAATTTATTTTTCAGTGTAGAAGTTGTACTTTATAAAATTTAGTAAGTAATTCCTTTTGATGCTATTATAAATGGAATTGTTTCCTTAATTTCATTTTTGAATGTTTCATGGCTTGTATAAAGAAATACAGCTTATTTTGGTATATTTTCTTATATTGTGCAATCTTGCCAGACTTGTTTACTAATTCTAATAGTTGTGTGGTGTGTGTTTCTTAAGATTCTCTCTCTATAAGATCACAACATCTACAAATAGATTTTTCTTCTTCATTTCAACCTGAATGTCCAAACTGAATACTTTCTTTTAAAAAACAAAAACAAAAAAACTAATTTCTCTGCCTAGAACCTCCAATACCATATTGAATAGAAGTGGTAAGAGTGGAGTTATTTGCCTTATTCTTGATCTTAGCGGGAAGCATTCAGTCTTTCACCATCAAGAATGATGATAGCTGATGACCTTTTCAGGTTGAGTTATTAATAATTAGTTCCATTCTAATCCTAGTTCATTTAATTTTTTTTTTCATAACAAAGTAATGGAGTTTGTCACATGCATTTTCTGTACCAGTTGAGATGATCACATGGATTTTTTTCTTTATTAATATGGTGAATTATAGTAATTGATTTTTGGATGTTAAACCAACATTGTATTCCTGGGATCAATCACATTTAGTAATGGTATATAATCATATTTATCAGTTTCTGGATTTGGTTTGTTAATATTTTGTTACGATTTTTGCATCCATATTCATAAGGGAGATTGTTCTGTAGTTTTCTTGTGAAATCTTCATCTGGTTAATATTGGCCTCTTAGAATAGCTGGGAATGTTCCCACCTTATCTAGATTTTGGGAGGGTTTGTAAAGAATTAGTATTAATTCTTTCATGAGTATTTGGTAGAATTTACCAGTGAAACAGTCTGAGTCTGGGCTTTTCTTTGTGAGAAATTTTAAAATTATTTCAACAATTCCTTGTTATAGGTCTATATTGATTTTTTTATTTCTTCATGAATCAGTTTTAGTAGTCTGAGTCTTTCTAGGACTTTGTCATTTTCATCCACTTTATCTAATTGTGAGCATATTATTAGTTGTTCATAGAATTCCCTTTTACTTACTTTTGTTTCTATATGATTAGCAGTGATATTCCCTCTTTTATTACAGACTTTAGTAATTTAAGTCTTCTCTCTCTCTCTGTCTCTCTGTCTTTCTCTCTCTCAGTCTAGCTAAAGTTTTGCCAATTTTATTGATCTTATCAAAGAATCAACTTTAACATTCATTGATTTTTTTTCTATTATTTTTCTATTTTACTTATTTCTACTATTATATTTATTGTTTTCTTTCTTCTTGCTGGGGGTTAGTTTGGATTTTATATTCTAGTTTCTTAAGGCAGAAGGTTAGGTTATTTGAAATCTTTCTTCTTTTTTACTATAGATATTCATACCTATAAATTTCTCTGAGAAGTTCTTTAATTGCATCTCTTAAATTTTGGTATTTTCTATTTTTGTTTTTATCCATCTCAAAATGTTTTCTATCCCTCCTTGTGATTTCTTCTTTTTTGACCTACTGTTTATTTAGGAGCATGTTACTCATTTCCACATATTTGTGAATTTCCCAAATTTCCTTCTATTATTGATATCTAGTTTCATTCCTTTGTTTTCAGAAAACATATTTTGTATGGTTTCAATTCATTGAGGCTTGCATGTGGTCTATCCTGAAAAATGTGCCATATATACTTGAGAAAAATGTGTATTCTTCTGTTACTGGGTGGAATGTTCTGTAGATGTCTGTTGAGTTTTTAGTGTTGTTTTTAGTGTCTGTTGTTTTTAGTATTGTTCAAGTCCTCCATTTCCTTGTTGATCTTCTGCCTAGTTGTTCTATTCTTCATTGAAAGTGAAGTATTAAAGTCTCCAACTATTATTGCTGAATTGTTTGTTTGTCCCTGTGACCCCAGGAAGGCTCATCTTAAATGTTAATATATCTTTTTTTCCTTCTCTTATTCTGGCTGTTCTGCTGTTATTCTCCTAGCTTCTGGGTAAAGCCACCAGGGAGAGGCTCAAGTGGTCCCAGCCAACCAGAAAGTCTGCTTGTGGAGGGTGGAGCCATCTGAAATTTACAATCTGGCTGTTAGGAGTGGGTTTTGAGGTTTGCTCTTCTCTCCCCTACCCTGCTCTGCAGTTTCTCTCTGGCAACTGCCGGTAGCTAGGATCTCAAGCTAGCTTAGCTTCCCTGTAATTGCACTGTGGACTAGGGAGCTTCTCCACCCAGGATTCCATCCTGGGCTGAGAGTGCAGCCTTCCTGTGGAGGGAGGGGTGCTCTATGACTGCACTGGACATAGGACCCACACTGTACTCTCCACTCAGCTCTGCCCACGTGGACTCCCTTGCCTCTGGAAATTGGTTCACAAATCTCTCTGTGCCCCTGGGCAACAAAATTGAGAGCTGAGGGTACAGGATCTGGTCTGCAGGCCTGTCCCCGGGTCCCTGAAGATCAATCTCTGATCATACCAGGGGCAAGTGTGCTGGTCCTGAGTTGTCTATGAGGTGTTCAAGCAGGTTTGATGTCCCTCCACTTTGGGGTGTGCCCTGCAAGCAGCACCAGAGAGGGCCAGTGAGCAGGGAGCTTCAGAACCCTAAGAGGAAAGGATTGAGCCCCACTCTTTGTGGAAGCCTCGGTGTGGTGGCTCAATAGTCTCTCTAAGCAGCTGCAGGTGGGGTAGGGTCTGGTCATCTCTGCCCCTCCGTTTGGAAGGCAGCCTGCCTGGAGTGTCCAGTCTCAGGAGTCACGCAGATCCTCGGAAACCCACTGGACCCCTGTGGCTTACACAGTCTGGGCCAGAGTTGGGAAGTGTTTGTGTGGGAATGAGCAAGACAAACCCTGACAGTTGAAGGCCCCTGGGGAGGACAAAGATGCACAGTGGGTACAGAAGCAATATGGAGGATACCTGCCATCCTGGCTTGGGTCTGTGGTGATGGTACGTGTCCTGGGGGACTGGGAGCCTAGTGCCCTGACCACAAGAAGTTCCCAGTTCACTGGCGGCAGCAGCTTTTGGGCTCCTGGGAAAAGAAAGTCTCTCCATCAGCTCAGATCAGCTGACTGTCAGAGATATGAGAGAGGGAGAAACAAACCCCTCTACCTACCCTTTTCACTGGACTCCAAGCCTTGGGGGTTGATCTCTGCTGATATTTTGCTCCTTCTTGTTCTGCTCTGCAACTTCTTCCCATGGAATTTCTTGTAGGTTCTGACACCCTTCCCTCGGAATTATACCCAATCACTGTTTGTTTGTTTCTCTTTATTTAAAACTTCTCCGTCTTATCTGGACAGTCTGGTAGCTGGTGTCTCTGGTCAGCCATCTTGCCATGGACCATCTATTCAAATGATCAGAAAGACTTAATTTTGATATTTGAGACTATTATAGCAAGACTATTTTTGTTTTTCCTAAGTAAGGCTTTTGAGGCTGGGGTTTATTGAATAGCTGTGGAAAGCCATCGAGTCACTATACTTTCTTGAAAGCCCTCTTAATCTGTATATTAATATTATTTTGAAGGAGCTTAAGGTACAAGTCAGAGCCAACCAGAGGACTTCAAACTTACTCCTATTTTTCCATATCCTAGAATCTTTTAAGACCTAATCAAATGAGTAATAGTGAGTAAAAAAATGAGTAAAGAAATATTAATCAGCTCTAGTATTTCTTTGTGGCTTTTATTAAGGTAGAGAGAAGACTATTCAGCAGTCACTTTGTGACTAGTCATTAGGGTTCTTTTTCTGGCATGATGTTTAACTCAAATTGAGAGAAAATTACCTAACATTCCTTAGAGACCAATTGCTTCCAACCAGACAACTTATTAAATAATTCCAGTTCAGACCTACGATTGTTACAGGCACCTTCATCGTCACTTCACTGAGAACAAGCACATTTCTATTTCAAGTAAGCATTAAATTCTGTAAATTAATTCTAGCTCTATGGGGTTAAGTAATAGTTCTTAGAAAGTGACTGTATTCCTTGACTTTCACTGATCAGCAGTGAATACCTTCACTCATTTTTGACCTTGATATCCCAGAGGGATGTTAATAATATGTAATCTGTTTAAGTCATTATAGATGTTTTCACACAGTTCCCATTACCTTTCCCTTTCTCATAATTTGCCAAATATTTCCAGTTGCCTTGTAAGCACAAATTTGACACTGAATTAGGGAATCATGTCGAAACTAAGACAGTAATCTGTTTTTGAAAAGTTAAGTAATCTGGATATTAATTTAGACACTTATAAATCTGCTTTACTAATGTATGGGAATATGTCATATCAAATATATTAGATAATCATAAATAATATTGACTAGGATAATTAGGAAATAGAATCACCTTCATTTCTATTGAGTTGAACAAATGAAATTGCTATTTTTATAGGCAATTTTGTATGGTTCACCTTAATATAGTCAAAGACTTAGGCACAAAAACTGAAATTCCTTAATATACAAAGGAAAACATTATTCACTAGATTTGCCTGATTTTCTGTCTCTACTAGACAGTCATTAGTGGCAAACTATCTTTTATGGAGGGGCTATCTTAATACTTCTCTTTGAATATACTCAACAGATGAATGTTCATATCTAAAGTCCTGGTGAGAAACTACCTTCTATTGTTTTGTCTAATGGGGGAATAGTAAAACCATCTAGATTGTGTGAGCTATCTTCTATCATGTCAAGGAAAGGAAACAGAGAGAGAGAAAGAGAAACAAAAGATTTTATGGAAGTGGAACCTATAGTTTAAATAAGGCTTAGTTAGACCACATCAGACATTCACAAGGTTTAGATTCCTTTTTTGGATCTAAATTCAAAGAAACAAATAGTTACCAATAATCACAAATCAAGAAAAACCAAGAAAGTTTAATACTGACAGGATATTTGATATTAAGAAATTATAGTTACTTTTTTTTGTCTCAACACCTTTGTGTATGCCATCTCCTCTTCTCTTTTTCCTTTCTCTGCCAAATCATTTTGTGCTCAAATTCTGCCTCTGTGTCAAGGCCTATTTTTTAAATGACAATTTATCTACACAGTGTTCTTTTATTCTCCAGTTTGTGGAAGTAAACACTTTGTGCCCACTCATTCATCTATCTGTACCTCTTTTTGTCTTATACTATAGTTTTAGATACAGATATACACACACACATACTTGCATAGTTTTAGACTAAAATCATTTGTCTACATACTGTATTTTTCATACATGAAGCTTACTGGCATAGAATGTGGATATTCTTCCTTTTTGAATCCCACAGAGGACCTAGCCTCATGTGTTATTTGAATGAACATTTTGGTGCTGGTTACTAGGAGGGTTTTTTGGTGGGAACAGTTGCTGTGAAGCGTATTCCCTTCTTTTGAGGAATCTCATTTTATTCAGGGATCTAGAAATTCATATATGTAGATATAATAAATGCATAAAAAATATAATCCTACAAAATGTGCAAAGAGGAAACAGGGAAGGGAGACCCATTCTGCCAAGGTAGAACCCAGAAGGCCTAGTAGAATATTTCAGCAGGATTTTGAAGGAGGGGTGGGCTTTTTTAAATCTCCAGATTCTTCCCTCTTTTCCATCCTTCAAGGAACATCACACTTCCTTTCTAAAACACAAACCTGATGATGTTAGCTCCCTACTGTAAAAGGTTTCTAGATCCCCCCATCACCTATAGGGCAGAGTCAAAATTATTTAATATGGCATACACATACTTTTCAGTACATGGCTCATGTTTTAAACTGCATGTAACTCCGTTAATACCTTATATACTTCAATTATGCCTAACCATTTACAATGTGCGAGACATAAAGTTCTTTTGTGCCTTAGGCCTTTTTATGTAATGGTTTTTCGTTTTGATTTTTTTTTCCCACCCTAATCTGAATCTCCTTCCCTTCTGTGGAATTCTTATGTCTAAATTCAGCTTGAATGTCCCCTCCTCAGCAAAGATTTCTTTGACCTCCTTGTTCCATAGATAGGGAACGTTTTTTCTGTTCTTATTGTGGCTTATACATATCTGTATTACAGCTGGTGATTCAGCTTTGCCAAGTATTAGTTATCATGTCTGTAAAATGCAAAGAGGGGACCAGAATGATCTCTAAAGTCACCTCCAGCTCTAATGTTCTTCAGTAACTGCTTCTCCTGAGGGAGGACATTCAAGGGCCATTCAAAGCAATGGAACCCAATAGATGAGATCCTCTCTCTGGCAAATAGTAATCAAGCCACCACTGACACCTTTACTTCCTAGGATTAGGCTAAAGGAATGTATATAATTTTTCCATTACAGTTTCTACCTTTAACCTTTTTAGGACATTTTTCTTTATTTGGTTGATTTTATTAGGTTTTGTTTGAATGTTTTTATTTGTTTTTGTCACCTATGTATATGAAATTATCATGTTCTCAATTCTGTCATTTCCCCCCTGTAGTTGCTGGGTTTAATATCATGCTTTAAGTGTTAATAAAATCTCAGTACTGTAAAAATAGTAACAATATATTTTTTCTAGTATTTCAATGCCTTTTTTCTTTTTATATACTACATTTTAACATCTGAAATTTATTTTTGTTTAACTAGTGAAGTAGAAATCATGACTTTTCCCCAAATGGCTGAGCTGCTCATTCCCAAATTATTTATTTATTTATTTAAATTAATTTTTTTGTTGTTGTTGCCTGGGCTAGAGTGCCCTGGCATCAGCCTAGCTCACAGCAACCTCAAATTCCTGGGCTCAAGGGGTCCTTCTGCCTCAGCCTCCCGAGTGGCTGGGACTACAGGCACGCGCCACCATGCCTGGCTAATTTTTTCTATATATTATTAGTTGTCCAACTAATTTCTTTCTATTTTTATTAGAGACGGGGTCTTGCTCTTGTTCAGGCTGGTCTCGAACTCCTGAGCTCAAACGATCCGCCTGTTTCGGCCTCCCAGAGTGCTACGATTACACGCGTGAGGCACCGTGCCCGGCCCCAAATTATTTATTGAATATATATATTTTCCCTCAAATATTTTAGATAACATTTATAATATGTTAAATATATAGACTTAAGTTTATATATAGGCTTTTAAAAAAATCCACAGGCCTATTTATTCCTATGTTAATAGACATTCTTTTAAAAAATTTTTTCTTGTTCTAAAACATCTGTTTTGGTTCTAATGGAATACAATATTTTTAGACTAATTTTTTACTCTTTTTAAAGTTAAATGGTTAAACTTGTTGTTTGATAACTGGCTTCCTGGTTTAGACACAAAAAACAAACAAAACTCCATTTTTCCCTAAAATGGTATATGAAGGACATATTCTAAATTTAATTTTACTATTATAATAAAATAGGTCTTTTATGTATGCATGTGAGCACTTCCATTGTGTTAGGCATCATACTAAACAATTTATATAGTTTATCTCATTTAATCTTCATAGTAACTCCATGAGGTAGGTACTATGATTTTGTTTTTTAACACATGAGGACATTGAGACGTAGGGTAGTTAACCTTGGAATAGACACTGTTAATTGAGACAGTCACTTAAAGGTGATTCTAGAATTGTTTATTATGTAAGAGAAGTCATGGGTATGGTGCCCAAATTCCTGTATATGCCCAGGAGACAATTACCCCCACCAAATAAATGTTAAAGAGGCAATGGGAAGTAACAATTGTGTTTTCATTAGGCCATGTTTTGTGCTTTTCATCATTCATTACACTTCAACAGGAATTTCAATATCCATCACAGCAGTCATTAAAATTAGACACTGTGGAAGCAACATTGTGAGGAGTGGCTCATGGAGATCATATCACACATAGGCCAGTCTAGTTCTAAAACCAGTGTCCTCTTAAAATATTTTTATTATGTCTTTTTTGTCAGCTTGATCTGGGATTTTTACAGTTAAGGAAATTGGTCAACTGATTCCATCTGAGGTGCTGGATTTCCTTTTTTTAAAGAACTGGTAAGATTGTAGGAGGAAGGGAAAGCTAGAAGGAGACTGTAGTCAGCAGAGTTAAGAATCTATTGAAACTAGTATATTTAGTCTCACTTTCAAATTTGTTGACATGTAAATACAGATCTGTAGAAAAGCAGTCATTTCTACATCCTATTTGATTAACGTACTTATAGACTTTTGTGAAAAGGCAGATTATGTCTCATATACTATTCATATAAGAAAAAGATCAAAATTTGTAATGTTAAAACATTTAGAATGGATTCTGATTGCTACTCATAATGAGCATTTTCTAACACAAAAGAATACTGTTACATAACTTTGACAGATGAGATTTTTTTAACAGCATAAAGGAAACTTAATCAGGACCTATTTTGCATGTCCACCTAATGGTTCCCACCCAGATGCATCACCAGCCACTCCTCACAATGTTGCTTCCACAGTGTCTAATTTTAATGACTGTTGTGATGGATATTGAAATTCATGTTGAGTGTAGTGAATGATGAAAAGCAGAAAACACGGCCTAATGAAAACACAATTGTTGCTTCCTATTGCCTCTGTAACATTTATTTGGTGGGGGTAATTGTCTCCTGGCCATGTATGAGAACTTGGGCACCATATCCATGACTTCTCTTAGATACATTAAACAATTCTAGAGTTACCTTTAAGTGACTGTCTCAATTAACAGTGTCTATTCCAAGGTATTAATCGATACTTTTATCTTCATTCAGAGGTAAAATTTCCTTTCCTTCTCTCAGATAAGGCCACTGTTTGACAGCCACTGTCTTTTAGAAAGAGAGGTTAGTGGCTTCTATACCCTAACTACTTGGCTTCCACAGGTTGCTCACTTCAGCTTTTGCACTTGTAGGGCTAGCACTTGGTCAGGAGGAAGAGAAAGTAGAAGTATGAGAGTTTCTTTAGCGGGGATGACCTGGAACCTGCCAGCAGAAGCAACTCTTTATCCTAAATTTTCATCACTAGATTTTCCTCCAGTAGAAATTTCTCGATGCTAGAGATGTTTCCCACTCCCTAGATTGTCCAGTCCTTCCAGCCTTGGTTTTTCTGGTGACCCGCTACGCCCAATCTTCCACTGTTGAGAATCCTTCTGTCTCCCAGTTGTCCTCTGGAATAGGATTTACAATGGTCCCAGACCTCTTCCTTTTATCCTGTATGGCCTGCATCTGATTCAAGGAAAACATCCTTGCATCCTTTCTTCAGACACAAAGAAAAAGGTAGGCTATTTCCATTACAAAAGCTGTTAGCCTATTCTTACTCTCTAACTTTCTGGGGTGGGAGTTATATTTATCTTTTTCTTCTCCCTCCCATTATATGGTTCATATAATAAACTCTCTAACACTGTAGAAACCTTCCTCACTGGATTTGAGACGAGGGCAGGTGCACACTCTTTTCCCCTTGAGGTGAGAGCAGGAGGGGAAGGAGGTGACTGCACAGATTTTTCTGCAGACATCATACCTCAAAATCTTGATTTTTTTCTCCCTTCTCCTGTTCCCTCTCAGCTTCTTTCCCATCTATTTCTATACACTATTTGGGACTTAGTAAAAGTCACTCTTACTTATAAATAAAAATGACTTAATGCAATTATTTATAAAATTATTTTATAATTATTATTTATAAAAATTACTTATAAAATTACTTATTGAAAGTCAGCCTTACCGAATAGATTATAGAAATAGATGGGAAAGAAGCTGAGAGGGAACAGGAGAAGGGAGAAAAAAATCAAGATTTTGAGGTATGATGCCTGCAGAAAAATCTGTGCAGTCACCTCCTAATCATCAGGGAGGGAAATGCAAATGAAACCCACAATGAGATCTCACTTATCTCCAGTGAGAATGGCTTTTATAAAAAAGTTGCCATGAATGCAGAGAAATAGGGACACTCATACACTGCTGGTGGGACTGCAAACTGGTACAACCTCTGTGGAAAGCAATATGAAGATACCTCAAAGAGATACAAGTAGAACTACCATTTGATCCAGCAATCGCATTACTGGGCATCTATCCAAAGGGAAAGACACATTCTATAAAAAACACATCTGCATTCGAATGTTTATAGCAGTGCAATTCACAATTGCAAAGATGTGGAAACAACCCAAGTGCCCATCAATCCATGAGTGGATTAATAAAATGTGGTATATATATACCATGGAGTTCTACTCAGCCACAAAAAACAATGGTGATCTAGCACCTGTTGTATTATCCTGGGTAGAGCTGGAGCCCATTCTACTAAGTGAAGTATATCACAAGAATGGAAAAACAAGCACCACACGTACTCACCATCAAATTGGTATTAACTGATTAACACTTATGTGCACATATAGTAATAACATTTATTGAGTGACGGACAGGTGGGAGGGGGAGGAGGGTATAGGTATATTCACATTTAATGGGTGCAGGCGCACCATCTGGGGCATGGACATGCTTGAAGCTCTGACTCCAGTGGGGCAAAGGCAATATATATAACCTGAACATTTATACCCCTGTAAAATGCTGCCATATATAAATAAATAAATAGTTTTTATAAATAACAAGTAATTTAATAAGTGTTTGTTGAGAATGCAGGGGGATTTAGATCAAAGTTGGCATCATAAAAATCCAGTTGAAGAAGTGATACTTGACACCTGAATATGAGTAAGATACAGCCAGATAAAGAAGAAACAGGAATCTTCTGGGTAAAGAATAGACCTGAAAGATAACTTGGGGAGTCTGGGGAACTACCTGTGAGGCAAAGAATGTGAGCGGTAAGCTGGAGGGGGAAGAAGGGTCAGATCATATTAATAGGATGCCCTGCAAGCCACTTTAAGAAGTGTATTTCTATTCCAAGAATAAAGGGAAACTTTTGAAGGGTTTTAAACTGATAGGTGACACAATCACATAGATTTTTTTTTTTTTTCAATTATAGACAGAGAATGCATAAGAGAGGAGCAAGGGTAGAGGCAGCAAGACCAGTAAAGAAATGAAAGGCAGTGTGTGTGAAATATAGCCGTGGCCTGTACTACAGTGGGAATGGGAAGAGTAGAACTTTTAAGATGTTACCAGGAGGAACATTATCAGACCTGGGCGACTGGATGTTTAAATTGGGCCAGTGGGGAGAATTAATCAGGATTTCTGAATTCTTACTGGGAAAACTATATAGATGATTTTGCTCCTTACTAAAAGAGAAATTTCAGAGAAGCAATAGATCTGGAGATGGAAATGATGTATACAATTTTTAAAAGGCTGCATTTTAAGTAACTTTTAGACATTCAGTAAAATTCTATAAGGTATTATTCTTATTTTATATATAAGAAAACTGAGGGCACAGGTTTTATAAGTGTCAAAGTCAGAATATGAATCTGACTTTGTCCTAAGTTATTATTTTTAAATTCTATGTATGGTTTTGTAGTACCCCAACATCATTATATTTAATTATTAAACATGTAATATAAGAATAATATAATGGCCATAATAGGTGAAAATATTTAAAAATGTTAATAGAATATAGAGTACTGTAAAATTTAGCCTTGCAAATAAAGAAAAAATGATGAGTGAAAGAAAATAAAGTCTAAGGAGGAAGAAATAGGGAAGAAGTGAAAAGAAAGTAACCACATTATAGTTTAAGATAAGGTTGTTTTATGTTTAGATTTTCTTTTAGTTGTGTTTGCTTCCATGATTATTGTGATTATTGAAGTAAAGCATTTTTGTTGCCAGTAGCTTTTCCATTTGAGTTTCTATAAGAAATGATCTCATATATAAGACAAAAGTAATATCAGTTTTCATTATATTATGAAAATTATTGAAAATTATTCTTTAAATGCATATTTGGGAGCCTTAAAAATAAAAGTTTTCATGAATACCCTACAACTTCATGATGTATAAATAAAACCTCTCAGTTGATAAACAATTTGCTCTAATGCTTGACTTCTAATCCTTATATCTAAAGTTATTTTATACATTTAATACTTACAGCACTTAAGGAATTAAAGAGTAATTTAAAGAAGTTATTTTAAAATACTTAAAGAAATTAAATGATTTATATGTCAACATGAAATCAGAAGCAGAACAAAGAAATAAAATAGTAGGGTCTGACACCACCCAAATATTACCTTTCAAAGCTGAGAAGACCTCCCTTTAATTTCTGAATAGGAGGTGTAGGCATTCTTTCTAAACTTCTCTGTAGATTTGGGGCAATGTTGGCAAAGAGCAAACACGTGGACTTCTTATGACAGTGCCTTTGTTCTCTGGGAGACAGATTGCTATTTAAGTTACAGTATTGCTTTGCTACAAAAAGGCTGCTCTTTTACATTCCCTGGTTGTCTATTGTGGAAGCTCGCAGATGTATCTCATCTAGTTGTTAGTAAGGCAGAAATACCCATTATCTGGAGGTGGGTTGGTAGTGTAGTAGTGGTTATTTTTGCCTGAATTGTTTAAGGATCTCAGGTTTAAAGCAACAGAAAACAAACATAAGATTCTCAGTTATCAAAATTAAAAGAAAAACAGGCTGAAAGTGGTTGTGAAAGATACGATATCCCTAATAACCCTAACCCTGAATGTAGTTCATTTATTTTCTGTACTAGCACAAATAATTAAGACAATAATGTTTAATGTTAAAAGTGAAACTTGGTGGCATTAGTTCCCATCTAATTGTTTATTCTGGAGGTAATGTCAACAGAACAGTGTTAATGCCGTTTTAAATATTCTACCTTTATTTTGTTTTAAATAGGATAGTCTACCCAGTGCTATACCTAAGCAGATCACTTACATCCTAAAGTGGGGGAAGAGAAGGGAATCAGGGTCAAATTAAGAGGAGTGTTGCGTGTGGGTGGGGTATTAACAAAGCATTCCATCACTTTTATCAGTTTGTGTGTTTGCAAACATGAGGGGAAATGAAATTTTTCTTATTCACAAAGAAAACTAAAACAATAAGGTGAACATAGTAGATACGTGCATTAAGATAAGTACATTACAGAAAATGGTTATAGATACCGAAATCTCCCTAGACTTCCTAAATCTAGAACTTGAGTTAGTTATGGAGTTATTCAGGTGGACATACCCTCTTGTCTTGGTCCAGAAAGTACATAGTTTAATAGTGATATTGTAAATAGGGTTTGTAGCCTGTGTTTAAGAAAGAATGGAATTGAAGAAAGATTTATATACAAAATTCAAAATTAGATGTATTAGTTTTCTATTTCTATTTAACAAATTGCCGCTCAGTGACTTAAAACACAAATGTATTATTTAAACTATAAGGTTTCCATTTGGTCATGAGGCTGGGTACAGGTTTGCGGGGTCCCCTGTTCCAGGTCCCACCAGGCTGAAATCAGGGTGTCTGTGTAGATTTCACTCTCACGTCATGTGCTCTTGGTTCTCTTCCAAGTCCACTGGTTATTGGTTGAATTCAATTCTTTGAGGCTGTGGAACTGAAGTTTTCATTTTCTTGCGTACTATTGTCTGCCAACAGCTTTCAGCTTTTAGAGGCCACCCTGAGGTCCTTGCCATATAACCCCTTCCACAGGCAGTTCACAGCATGGTGTTTTGCTTCTTCAAGGAAAGCAGGCAATCTCTCTCAGTTTAAATCACTCTCTCCTCTTTTAAGCACTCACCTGATTAGGTAAGGCCCGCCCAGAACAATCTCCATTTTAATATACTCAAAGCCAATTGATTAGGGATTTTAATTACATCTGCTGAATTCCTTCTGCCACATAAAGTGATATAATCACAAAAATATATCCTATCATATTCAGGTTTTCTCATAGTCAAGGATAGGGAATTATACAGCATATAGGTACAGAAGGTGGAAATCTTGGGGTCATTTTAGAATTTTTTCTGTCATTCTAAGTTTTAGATCTTAAAAGAATAATCTTCTCATAGCAGCATTATTCACAATAGCCAAAAGGTGACTGCAGTCCAAGTGTCTCTTGACAGATGAATGGATAGACAAAATATGGTATACATAGACAATGAAATATTGTTCAGCCTTAAAAAGGAAAGATATTCTGAACATGCTACAACATGGATGAACCTTGAGGACATTATGATGAGTAAAATAAGCCAGTCACAAAAAGACAACTATTGTACCATTCCAATTATGTGAAATGCCTAGAGTAGTCAAATCCATAGAGATAGAAAGTATATTGCGTTTTCCAGGGTCTGAAGGGAGGGGATATGGGGAGTTGTCAGTTATTTAGTGATTATAGAGTTTCACTTTTATAAGATAAATAGAGATCTGGAGATTGGTTGCACAACAGTGTAAATCTATGTAATATTACAAAACTGTATGCTAAAAAATGGTAAATTTTATGTTTTATGTATTTTATCACAGTTGAAAATTCAAAGATGTGTAACAGTTCTTTCTTTTTTTGCTCTACATTATCTACCAAAAAAAAAGGCAATAAAAGAAATGTGTCATGGAACTGTAGTCATCAAGGGAGGCCTCAGGGAAACAAGTCCTTAGTCCTTAAAATGAATATTGTTTGGATACTTAGCAAAAGGAATGAAGGGGACACACTTGCTAAGAAACACAGTTGTGAGCGAGAGTTAGCTGCTAGCCAGACAAGTAATGTATAATAGGAAGGAAGTGGATGTTTTCAAAGAAAGTTAAGGTGAGCGTGTATTATAAAAGGTTTTTACATGCTAAATTTAAAAAATGGATTTCAACATATAGTTTGTGAGAAAATATTGGAAGCACCATAATGTATCTTATGATATTGTTATCTAGGAGTCATTGCCACCTGCCTTAGGTTACACATTCTGAAAGGAAATGGAATGTGACAGCAGAATGTGTAGCTGATGGATTCATGATTATCATTTGTTTTTCTGTCACATACAGCATGTAAACGGTTATTTATTTTTAAGGAATCTACTGTACTAAAGACTCAATTACTAATTCTTTGTGATCTATGTGATTGAAACTAAGGCAAGGAACATGTCTTAATTTGTATTTGTGTGTTTCTCTAGGTTTTACCCCAATGCCTTCACACAGTGATTGCTCAACAAAAGTGTTATGCTCCTGAATGTGAATGTGCTCCTCTGAAAATTAGCTCTCTAGCACTTTGCATTTTTAATCAAGGTAGACGACAAAAGATGGTGCTAAATTCTTGCTCGATGGTGTGACCTCAGAATTCTTTCCGAGTATTTCCCACTGAGAGTAACTTTAATATAGAATACATTTCATGAAATCTATTCAATCTTTATTAAAAGAGTATACATATTATTTTTGGGGGAAAAAGAAGACCTCCAAGATTTGGGGGAGAATCTTCCTAGGCTTATAAAAATAACTCCTTTTATCCATTTTCACTCAGCCACCCAAAATCAACTCAACACTGAATTAATAGGTGTTAACGATTCTCTCTTTATTTTTACTTTTATTAATCTTCATTCTCTTTTTAACTAGGGTCTCAGAGTTTTCCATTTAAGGGCAACCCTGATATGTACTATGTCACTGGCTGATTTGCAAGGTTATGTTGTATTGGTTTGCAAGGTTAAGTTGTATTGCAACTTTATGATGTCTGGTTATGTTTTTCACTTATTCTTTTGTTACAAGTAAAATATATGCTAGATTATTTCTTTAAGAAATGGATAGTCAGGCCGGGCGCGGTGGCTCACGCCTGTAATCCTAGCACTCTGGGAGGCCGAGGCGGGCAGATGGCTCCAGGTCAGGAGTTCGAAACCAACCTGAGCAGGAGCGAGCCCCCCGTCTCTGCTATAAATAGAAAGAAATTAATTGGCCAACTATAAATATATACAAAAACTTAGCCAGGCATGGTGGCGCGTGCCTTTAGTCCCAGCTACTTGGGAGGCTGAGGCAGAAGGATTGCTTGAGCCCAGGAGTTTGAGGTTGCTGTGAGCTAGGCTGATGCCACCGCACTCACTCTAGCCCGAGCAACAGTGTGAGACTCTGTCTCAAAAAAAAAAAAAAAAAAAAAAGAGAAATGGATAGTCATACCTTGAAAAGGTACAGACCATCATATGTCTGCATTGTACTGAAATCCAATGGCAGCTGAACTCAAATGCAGAGATACGGCAGCTCTCTTTCTCTAACTTGGTTTCAGAGAGAGGTCAGGCTTTCAGAGGCTCCAGGCCTATATAACATGAGGTGTGTGTGGGTTCCTTATTAATATAGTTATATAATTGTAACATAAAATTAGGTTTAGGGCCTTCCAATGGTCCTGTGCAAGTGAGGGGCCCTGGAGCTTATGCTTTATTTAGCCTTATGAAAAATTCACCTCTGCTGGCTTCTATGGATGGATGGTGAATCTAGAAGTTTGATTGTCATGGAAGGGTAAGGTCCTCTCCTCTTCAGGAGTGTCACTCTTCTTCTTGCCCCACCCTAGTCCCCTAATTGTGGTTTTCAGTTTAATACAAATTTTCAGGTCAATACAAAATTGAAATAATTTACTTTCCCCTTTGCTCCTACTGTAGCTTTCTGGCAAATATGCCAGACACTGACAAATAGACCAGTTTGCAGAAAATCATTTAAAATTCAACATGATCTTTACATATTTTGGAATGCTATTTATATAAACTCTACATATATGCTCTAAATGGAGGAGGCCAGGAATGGGGGCTCACACTGTAATCCAAGCACTTTGGGATGCCAAGGCAAGAGGATCACTTGAGGCCAGGAGTTCAAGACTAGTGTAGGCAACGTAGCAAGAACTTGTCTCTACTTAAAAATGATAATAATAATAATAATAATAATAATTAGCCAGGCATGGTGATGTGTGCCTATAGTCTTAGCTACTTGGGAGCCTGAGACAAGAGAATTCTTTGAACTCAGGAGTCCAAGGCTACAGTGAGCTATGATTGTGCCACCACACTAGAGCCTGGGCAACAGAGCGAGACCCTGTCTCAAAAAAAGGAAAAAGGGAACATGTTTTAAAAATTGCTCAAGTTATTTTTTTATCATATAATTTAGAGTGAAAGAGAGAACTTTGATGATCGACAGATCCTTGGAAGAACTCTTAAAGCCAGGTTGTTTGTATAAAGCCTCAACAAAGTGGGCAGAAAGTATTGGATTAAAAGGTAACTTTTCTGGGCAATTCTCCCTATGTCTGTTTGGTGGGAAATGAGAATGGAGGAGGAACAATGTGGAAAAAACCTATAAAATATTGTTTCTTGAGAGCAGATCCCATACTGGATTGAGTGGCCTAGGTATTAATTGGGCCTAATAGAGTGATTCCCCTGTCCTATATGCTCCATATCCATCAAAAGCACCAACACACAATATTATCTATTCAGTGCACTTTACTAGAGATCCGTGTGATACACACATGTACACACACACCTCCCCCAATGAATTGGAGATTTGTATTATTATTGCCTTTGTCTGACTTGGGGATATGCAGGTCTTTTGAGAATCCTATATTACTATGCTGTTTACCTTTTATTCAGAGAATTAAGGAAGTTAAGAAAAATGTCAAATATGTTTTGTAACATTGTTATTTAATAGCTATTAATATGTTTTCTTGAAACCATTTTCATTTTTTTCTCACACTTAAAATCTTCAAAAGTTCAGGAAGTATTACAGATTTCATCATCAAAAAATTAATTGTATGAAATAATACATTAATGCATTCTAACAAAAATATATTTAATTCAGTACAATTGACAAAGGAGAGTGGCTGTTTCAAACTTTTCTAAGCCTTAAAATATGAAGCAAAAACATTGCTGTAATTAATGTTCACATTTAAATAATCTGAATGGAGTACCTGCATAGTTATCATATTAATAAATAGATTGACAGAAGTTCTTGCTGATGGAAAGACATAATTCCTCAGGTAATTACTCTTCTGTTAAATTCATTGAAAGCTTCCCTCAACATACAAGAGTCTCTGAACAGTCTGTACTAGGTAAACCTATAATGTCCTGGTACACTTTTCATCCTTTAACACCTAGACCAGTCCCACTGATAAAATAAAGGACCTTGATTCCTTTAAGAATACTGAAAAATTTGGTCACACACATGTAGGCATGGAGGTTAATTTAAGTACCAAGTATAGAGAGAGCTGAGTGAGAAGGTATAATCGTCAAGAGGTAAGGAGTGAGGATTGTATAGAAAAGACAAATCAGAATGGGATCGTGAGGACAGAGAGAGAGAGAGACAAGAGACAACAAGATGGCTGGAAACCATAGAGCTACTTGGCATGAAGTGGCCAGGAAAAAATTTCTGGTGGGGAGGTTAGTGGACAGGGTCAGAAACACAATTATCTAGTAGTCAGGGTGAAATGGTTTGCACTTTATCTATGAATGTTTACATATATGTGGAGTTTATTTTGTTCAAATAGTTAATAGTTTATACATACACCTACTTATGAATATCCATTGAGTACCTATTACATATTAATACATACTATATATGTGATGCATTTAAATATGCATAGATGGATGGATGTTGGTTTTTTTCCACTTTTAGCTGTATCATTTAAAATACGCTTTTCCAAGTAGATATCAAGTAAAAACACTAAATAAACAGTCTTACTCCCTATATTTTACCTTTTTTCCTCCTTATTTTTTTTTATGTGTTGAAATGCTTACGGGGAATTCTTTTGTTCTGTCAACACACTTGTCTTAGATGACGTCATCCAGTCTCATGGTTTTAAATGTTTGTGTCCATGGTTCCTAAATAGAGTTCTCGAGCCCTATCACCTCCCTGCAACTCCAGATTTAAATATAAAACTGCCAATGTGACATCTTCATTTTAATGTACAATATAGACTTCACAATTTGCAAAATGAAAACGAATTCTCAGCTCCCCTCTCCCCAGCATGAACTCAATATTCCCCAGTCTCCGTTTCAAATTATGACACTGCTGCCCACTCAAGTAGTTGCTTAAGCCAAGCATCTAGGGAAACCTTTGATTTCCCTCTTTCCCCCACCCACTGCTAGACAAACTATCATCCAGTTGCACTGAATTTTTTCCTCCAAAGCACACCCCCAAAATATTTACTTGTCTCCATCTCTGCCATTCACACCCTATTCCAGACCACAGGAACTACTCCCGTAGCTTCCTCACTGTTTCCAGCCACACACCCTGCAATTCTTATTTTACACAACTGCCAGTATGATTAAAACTGTTAAAATACATTGCATAGTGTCACACTCCACTAAAATACTCCAGTGTTCCCTTTGTACTTAAGGTAGAAGTCAAATCCCATACCCGTTTGTAAAATGACGACATCCTACAGGATTTACTTCTGCCCATCTGTCCATCTTTCTGACACCACCTCACCCTTCTTAGCCATGCTGCTCCAGCTGGGAGGCACTTTTTATTTCTGCTCAAAGGCCTTTGCCATAGCTGTTTTATCTTTCTGAAATTTTTCTTCCCTAATTTTACATTCACTGTTTTTCTTGTCAGTATAGGGATCTGCTTAAATATCATCTCTCAGAGAGGCCACTCATGAGGACCCAATAAAATGTAGCCCTCCTCACACACATACTGATCTCATCGTATTGCTTTGTTTTAATTCTCTGCAGAGAATCTATCATTATTATCATTTGTAGTTTATTTATGTTTGTTTACTGTCTGATCACTATACTCTAAATTCCATGAAAACAGGGACAATACCTGTTAGAATCAACAAATATAAAGCTCTATAAATATTTATTGAAAGAATTAATAGGCCGCATGTGGGAGCTCATGCCTGTAATCCTAGCAATTTGGGAGACCGAGGTGGGAGGATAGCTTGAGGCCCGCAACTCCAGATTTAAATATAGGAGTTTGAGAGCTGCCTGAGCAAGAGCAAGACCCAGTCTCTACAAAAAATAGAAAAATTAGCTGGCCATGGTGGCATGTACCTGTAGCCCCAGCCACTAGGAGCCTGAAGCAGGAGGGTCACTTGAGCCCAGGAGTTTGTGGTTGCCATGAGCTATGATGATGCTACTACACACTAGGCTGGTTGACAGAGGGAGACCCTGTCTCAAAAGAAAAAAAAAAAATTAATATTAAGGAGATTCTTCAAGCATGGGGAATGGTAGAATTAGAAGGGGGTTAAGGTTATTTTCATTCTTGAAAAATCATATAATTTTTTTTGTAAAACATACTTTTGTCCTATCTAAATACAGTTAGATAAAGATAGATAAATTTAGATACATTTAGATAAAATTAGATACATTTAGTCTCAATTAACCATTGAGACTAAAGAGACTAATTTGAAAGTTTTGTTTTAATTAATCAATTGATAATCATATTATTCAAAATATATAAATATTTGAATTAACATTGCTGGATAATTTGGCAAGTGTGGATTTTGTGTAGTGTAAAGAGTGTCGGAGGTAGAAAAAGTGTTTTCTACTTTGTGTTAGGACAACAATATAAAATATACAGTTAAAATTTAGTGTAATTCTTCTCTTTGCTTAAAATTATGTTCCTTTATGAAGAAGAATTGCTAAATATGGAATAGAAAGCCAGTGAAAGCACTTTTTGTATGAATTATTTTTATACTCAATGCTTTGTGCTTATTTCTATAGTAGGCTTCCAAATTGGGAAAGGGAAATAGTTTATAATCAGTATATCCAAAGTGTATGATCTCCTGAGGATATGAAGAATTCCTCCGGAGTTACTGGACTCTTAAGGTAAAATATCACTCTTGGAAGAAATTTCTTCATTAGACCTGACAGATCTGTGCCATGGTCCCCAAGCTGCCTGGCTTTAGGATTTCCCTCTCGTTTCCAATGACAAATGGGCACTTTGGTGGAAAAATATAAGAATCACCGGACTGTAATACAAAATGAGTCTATAAAGAATTTCATATTAATTGATGAATATGCTGAAATGATAAATAAAGCAACAACATTGCCATATCATATTAGATGTAAAAATGGAAATTTATGTGGGGTTGATCTAGACCATCCTACACTTTTCTTTAATGTCCTTTTTAAAACTGCAAGCATTTAAATTATAAACTGCAAAATCCTCCCTCACCAGATTTGTTGTTGCAGGAGGTTTGAGATTAAGAAAATGGACCTCCTGACTATGTTACTATTTCCTATGTGCAAACTTGATTAATGGCCTTCTCCTCTTTGGGCTTCAATTCCCTCATCTGTAAAGTGAAGGGGTCAGTTTATTCTCTTAGGTTTCTTGCAGCACCAGTCTGCTGTGATTCTGTTTCTTTTTGCTTTTTCATTGCGTCTCATAAAAAGTAAGTTTCTCTGCTTTTAGATTTTTCATATTTCTATTCAACACTGCCCTTCTCAGATTTTCTTTTCCACTTCACAAGTCTGGGAAAGTTCATATGGGTTGGGTTTCCCATTTCATTCGTGTATCCAAATTGTCATCTTCAGAAGCAAACTGTAGATCATGAGAATTAGGATAGCTGCAATCAGAGAATCCTCGAATACTGCTGAGTCTGAGATTATTCCATAGAACATAGTGGTGATACAAAGCTGGAGAGTTTGATATCTCTTTCCTTGCTGTTAGTGATGTAGCTACAAATGTTCATCCCTGCCAGAGATACATTACTGGTCATTTGTAAATGAAACATCAGGAAATGTGATGTTCCCTTTTGAAGTTAAGAGCTGATTGTCAGTCTTGGTTATCTCAACAGACTTCTTTGATTGTATAAGCTATCCTTGGACACAGTACAGGTTCGTTCATCTGTAAGAACAGGAGAAAGAAGGCTTTTCATGTTTGTCTATCATCCTTAAGACTCATTGAACTTTCATGTTGGTACTGTTAAGTCTCATTTTCAAAACTTCAATGGTAGCTTGGACCTTCTAAAGATGCTTTTTCTTGGGAATGGGATTTGGAAACTGATTGAGAAGTCATACTACCATATAGTACCAAAATAAAATGTTAGTTTTATTTCATCTAGTGTGTTTAACCATCAAGTGACAATCCAAGTTGCAGAGGTCAAGCTGAGAAAACATAATTAATTACCAATATTTTTATGTGAAATTCATATAAAATAATTAAATCAACAAACAGTAGTGAGAATAAAGCATTTTAAGCTATTGATGGCTGTTGCATTAACTGTTATTACATGATGGGAAGCAAAGTATCAAAAGCCCACTGAATTTTTTTTTTTTTTTTTTTTGAGACAAGTGTCTTGCCTTGTCACCCCAGCTAGAGTGCAGTGGCATCAGCATAGCTCACTCAACCCTCAAACTCCTGGGCCTAAGTGATCTTCCTGCCTCAGCCTCCCGAGTAGCTGGGACTATAGGTATGCACCACAATACCCAGGTACTTTTTCTATTTTTAGTAGAGATGGGGTCTCTCCCTCTTGCTCAGGCTGGTATCAAACTCTTGGCCTCAAGTGATCCTCCCGTCTCAGCCTCTGAGAGTGCTGGGATTACAGGGAGGAGCCGCCATGCCCGGCCCTTTTAGATCTTTGACTCCATTGCTGCCAGACATTCATGATACTGAATTCCTTTCTATTTTGAAGTCTTGTTAATCTTTGTAGCTTCCCACCAAAACAACACATAACAATTGGAACTGAGAAGAAAGAAAAGAAAAAGGAAAAGTTTTCCCAGCTTCAAAATCAGAGTTATCTATGGTTCCTTTCTCCATTATTAGGACATTGAGATATAAGAAGTTCCCTCAACCATAAAGGTATCAGTTTTATGGGATATGGAGGCAAGATCTTCCAGATAGCTAATATTAGCAAGCCATAGTGTTCTGTTAAAGTATTGAGTACTACCATCAAACGTCTTACGATTGGGGATTGAGAATGTATATAGTCTTCAGAATGTGGAAGAGAGTACCCCAAATGTGGTAGATGTTAAAATTCATTGTGATATAAGAAAACATCCTGGATATAGAAAAAAAAATTCAGAAACCATTAGATATAATAATTCATTGTGAAAGACATACAGTAATTTCTTATACTATCTGTTTAAAATGGAATGTTAGACTAGCAAGAACTCAACACTTCAACTGAAAGGTGGCAGAAATATCAGCACTGAAATATGAATTTGAATTTTTATATAGAACAAAATAAACTTATCTTTATATCTTGAATAATGGTAAGAATCGAAATGGTCTAGAGGTGATTATAAAATTAAAATTTCGTTTTCAAGTTGTAATGTGTATATATAGTTAAAGCTCATATTTTTTTAAAAAATTATAATTCAATTATACAAATTTCAGAGCTCTTTTAAATAAAATTGTGTCATGGAAAAACATATGACTGGGAGTGAGGACACTGCCTGGTAGTACTAGGTTGGACACTAATTAAATTTATGACCCTAACAATGCAGATAAAATACTTAGAATAAAAAAATTAAGAACTTTTCTAGAACAAATATTTTATGAGAAGTTATAGTACTTTATGATTATAAATGTTGTATAATGTGTATTCCAAAGAACAGAAAAAATAAAATAACCTTTAAGCTAATAGTAGTGAACAATGATAATATTTAAGATTTATTGAGTGATCACATTATGCTAGGCAGTGTACTAAATGCTTTACCTTAAATTTCTCATTTTATCTTTCCTGTAACCTTACAAGATAGGTACTGCTGTAATTTTATAGCCACAAATAAGCTTAGGAAGATTAAATAACTTGTTCAAGGTCACACAAGTAGTAAGTATTGGAGCAGGGCCTGATTGGAGGGCCAGCCTCTTGATTCCTAATTCTTATTCACTTATTCTTTTGCTTTAAACATGTGTGCTAGGAGCCCTGCTTATTAAAACTGAAAATAGTAAGTATCTTAACTGTATATAAATAATTAATATCAATATGTGAGTGTTATCTACAATGTATTAATAATTTGAATTTGGAGTCAGAGTATCAAGTTATTACAGCCAACATTCTATCTAAAATCCTTGCGTGTTAATCTCGATTGTATCTTTATACCTTTTGAGCTTTAATATCTGTTAGTAAACCAAGTTACGTCTAACACAAAGTATAGCTTACCTCTTTGCTCTACATAGAAATTCTCATTCATTAATGGTTAGATAAACTTCATTTTTCTAGCACAATTCAAAAATGAATGTCAGTGCTAATACAGTTTGTCAGAGATTAGCAGATTATTTTTGACCTGAGACAAAATAAACATTGCATCCATGTGAAAGCCTGAGAGTTGCGTTGTAGTCAGTTTAAAAATATCAAATTATGGGCCAGGTACAGTGGGTAAAACCTGTAATCCTAGCACTCCGGGAGGCTGGGGTAGGAGGATTACTTGAGCTAAGAAGTTGGAGACCAGTCTGAGCAAGAGCCAGATCCCGTCTCTACTAAAAAAATAGAAAAAAATATTATCCAAGCAACTAAATATAGAAAAAAATTAGCTGGATGTGGTGGCATGTGTCTATAGTCCCAGCTACTTGTGAGGCTGAGGCAAGAGGATTGCTTGAGCCCAGGAGTTTGAGGTTGCTGTAAGCTAGGCTGATGCCACGGCACTCTAGCCTGGGCAACAGAGCAAGACTCTTGTCTCTAAATAAATAAATAATAATTTAAAAAGTCAAATTATAGTTAGGGACTTTGAAAGTCATAGGATTATATAAGAAGTAATTGTCACTTAAGCAAGGATTTTCCTATATCAATTCAGAGGTAACTTGTTTATCATTACTTTCCAAGTATATTGATGCCAGTAGTCCTAAATGGCTTTCTGAAGTTGGCAGGGCCCATCTGGTTCTTCTAAGTGAAGAGGCAAGTTTCTGCATATGAGACTGTATGTAGTACTCAATAGATTTTCCTTTGCCTCAGAGCAAAGGAAACTAAGCTGAGACAAGAAAAGTCATTTTATTGGAACAGGCCTTGCTTGTGAAATGAATTCCGCTTTCCTTTCATAGCTCATAATGTTACCCAAAGTAATTATCTAAGAAAGATTTAGTTCCCTTATAAAATATGGACTAAACAATGACTGAACTAGTTTGCAATCTAGATGCAGTAAGTGATCACAGTGGTAAACCATGTGTATGCTAAGTATTTTGGAGTCATTAAAATTGCATTTCAATTAGTTCCAAAGTTTATTTGAACTAAAATAAGTCTTTAACCAAGGATAGAGATCCATTTTCTTATAGGAAGCTTCATAAAAACAGAGACTAAAATCACAAAGCAAGATAATGGGCACTTAAAGGAAATCTTATTTGGATTACATGCCAAGTGGACAGGTCAGACAGAAGTACAAATTTTGGATATGTAACATAAAGAAAAACAAAGATAATAAAGTGAAACACCTGGTTGCTTTCACTGGGCAGTATACTATCATAGTTAGCTACACAAGCATACGTGATTTTATTTTATGTTCCCAATCTCCAAGGCTTCAAAGCATCCATGAAAACTTAATCAGAAGTATTTGTATAATAATTCATGAGGGCTGTATTTCAGGTGTTATCAAATATGGTCTAAACAATTTCACTGTAAATTGTGGAAAATTTTAATTGTTAAAACAAAAGAAATGTATTTGGAAAGAATTATCCTGCAATGTCTTGCTGTGTTACAGAGATAGGCATTTCTTCTTTATCACAGAACAAAAATGAAAATAAATTTAGACTTGCCTATAATGATAATTTATTTCTTCAGTCATCACCAACTCGAATACTTATCCATTCTGAATTTGAAATCAAAATGCTTTAAATACAGCTTATGAGCCTCTTTGTTTTGGGGAGGGGTTTGGGAGGGTGAAAGAACCACTAAAGCAAAGTGAACAGAAAGAGGAGATAATAGAGCTTGGAAGCAACCTCTTGGCAAAGAGGAACAAGAGCAGTGGAATAATTTAATTGCTCATCAGCTAATTATACGGTATTATAATGTTAATGTGTCTTCATCATGACAATGTAATAGGTATAGATTGAAGCATATGAAAAAGAAAGTGTTGATGCAGTAATTATAAGTAAGAGTGGAGCTGTTAGAGTAATTATAACGCTTCATCGGGTAATTAACGTATTGTTCAACTTGAGATGGGGAACAAAGAGTGAAAAAGTTAAATATTGAAGGACATGCCTTTGACACTCCAGAGATGTCTTTGAGCTTTTGCAGAGAATAGGATATTCTGTATTGATATTGTTATTTTCTGGTTCCCTTTTGTATAATTTATTATTTTTCAGTCATGTATGCTATGAGAGAACAGAGTAATTTGAGTAGGAGATGCCACTGGTGGTTACTTTTTTATGTAATATGATCCATGTTGCTACTATTTCTTTTCCGGTTTTGTCTCATTTTGTATTCTTCAGGTCATTAAATGACCTGAAGACTTTAAAGTTAAACTTGCTCAAAATTAAACAGTGTATGTGAACAATTCTGTAAACTGAAGATGGTGGTAACTTTTCTTTAACATACCTGAGCAGGTTTTTTTTTTTTTTTCCCGAGAGAAGATTAGTAGTTTCCCTTTTAATATCAATAGGTAACCTGAATTTTTTCAAACGCATTAGCTCAGAAATATCTATTTACTGTAAAGCCCCCAGAATAGATTATAGAGAAAAACAGCAACTAAACACTGGCAGCCAGTGGCAGGCAGCTACAATGTTATAACCCATTTACCAGTTTCTTTTCTAAATAGTACACCTATATGCCACACTGTTTACATATATTAACATAGCCAGTTTCTACTTTCTTGTTACCTATCCATCTCACAGATGGGAATGCCTACTGGGGCAGAGAGGTTAAGTAACTTAGTCAGAATCATGTATCTCCTAGTGATAGGACCGTAATTTGAATCCGCAAGTCTGGTGTCAGACTCTGCTGACACTGTTCTACATTCCTTCTCCCAGTTGTTCATTCAGGAGCTTGTTAGAAGACCTTTCCTGCAAGGTTTCTGTGTTCGCATTAGAACAGAGTAGTTAAAGAAGATTTAATGAGCTTATAGGTGAAAGGTAAACAGGGTCTGTGTAGGTAGAGAAGAAGAAGATAATTAAATATGCAGAAGTTGAAGGTGGCAAAGGGGGAAGATCAATCTGACTGCAGTGGAAGGTCCATGAAGCAGATCCCAAGGAGAAAAGACTGTAGTGTTAGATTAGAGTAGGTCACAAACAGCCTAAAGGCCAAAATGAGAAGTTTACAGAGAAGCTCATTAAGTTACACTACTCAATGAATACCGATTTCACAAATGCTTATGAACAACACTGATAGGAGCTACCATGCTAGTTATGGAGGTGAATGTAGGACAGTTAGCAGAGGAGTTAGAAATAATGATGCACTAATACTTTCAATTGTTTTCAAATTAACAAGAACAGGGTAGATATCTGATACTATACTCCCTGTGCAAGTTGTACTTTGTTAGCTTGAGATAACAAGCTGCAACGTCATCAATATTAATATTTCTATATATTCTTTATATCGAACTGCATTTTTTTTTGTTTGTTTTAGACAGAGCCTCACTCTGTTTCCTGGGCTAGAGTGCCGTAGCATCAGCCTAGCTCACAGCAACCTCAAACTCCTGGTCTCGAGCAATCCTTCTGCCTCAGCCTCCTGAGTAGCTGGGACTCAAAATAGGCATGTGTCAAGAAGGGGGAAAACGCACTACTATAATGTTTTAATTTACCAAATAATGGTGTGTATTATTGACACTTTCCATCAGCAAAATTAAGTGTTAATATAAGCTATTAAAAATACAACATACATTTTTTAAATTACTAAGTATTTATTAACCACCCACATTGTAAACAAAAAAAATCTCAAATTGCAAATTTAAATTTTATTATTGTTTAACAAATATGATTGTTCTCACTCACTTCCTTTTCCCAGTGCATTACCTTCAAGTAAATCTTCTGTATCTTTTGTTTGTTTGTTTTCAATTTCACTTAGTTCTGCTCTGCTCTTAGTTATTTCTTTTCTTCTTCTGGGTTTGGGATTGGTTTGCTCTTCCTTTTTCTAGTTCCTTGAGATGATTCATTGGATTGGTAATTTGTGATCTTTCTGTCTTCATGGTGAAGGCATTTAAGGCTATGAATTTTTCCCTTAGGACTGCTTTTGCTAAATCCCAAAGATTTTGATAATTTGTGTCCCCTTTGTCATTTATTTCAAGGAATCTTTTGATTTCCACCTTAATTTCGTCCTTGACCCAATAATTGTTCAACAGTAGGTTGTTTAGTTTCCATGACTTTGAATAGAATTGAGTGTTTCTATTGATTTCTAATTTTATTCCACTATGGTCTGAGAAGATACATGGCATGATTTCTATTTTTTTTTTTAATTTGCTGAGCTATATTTTGTGGCCTAGATGTGATATATCTTAGAGAATGTTCCATGTGCTGATGAGAAGAATGTATATTCAGTAGTTTTTGAATAGAATGTTCTGAAAATGTCTGTTAGGCTCATTTGCTCTAGAGTCCAATTTAAGTCCAATGTTTCTTTATTTATTTTCTGTTTGGAGGATCTGTCCAGTTCTATCAGGGGGGTATTGAAGTCCCCAGCAATTATGATGTTGCCATTTATCACTTTGTTTAGATCTAGTATGATTTGCTTTATGAATCTGGGTGCACTTGTGTTGAGTACATACATATTTAAGATTGTTATGTGTTATTGATGAATTGCTCCATTTGCCATTATATAATGACCATCTTTGTCTTTCTTTACTATTGTTGATTTGAAGTCTTGCTATCTGATATGAGAATAGCTATACCTGCTTTCTTTTGATTGCCATTTGTATGGAATATTTTTTTTTTTTCATCCCTTCTCCTTGATCTGAATGAGTCCTTGTGAGTTAGATGTTTTTCTTGGAGACAGCAGACATTTCACTTGTGTCTTTTTATCCATTCAGCCAGCCTGTGTATCTTGAGTGGATAATTCAAGCTGTTCATGTTAATTGAAAGTATTGATAAGTGGGATTCATTTCTGTTCATCCTATTGGGTAGAACCTTATTGCTTTTTATAACGTCTTGAGCCACTATTTTATACGGGATCTGAACTTTAGCTTTTGGGTGATTTTACATTGGTGGGTTTCTAATGTGCTGATCAATGTATAATGTAGACCTGAGTACTTCCTACAGTGCAGATCTGGTATTAACAAATTCCCTGAATATTTGCTTGTCTGAAAAATTCTTTGTTTCTCCCTCATAAAAGAAGCTTAGTTTTGCAGGACATAAAATTCTAAGATGGCAATTGTTCTGGTTAAGAAGACTGAAAATGGGGCCCCGATTCCTTCTGGCTTATAAGGTCTCAGTTGAGAAGTCTCTTGTTAGCCTGATTATTTTTCTTTTGTAAGTTACTTTGGCTAGTCTGATGACTGTCTGTCATGGTGATTGCCTCTTTGTGAGGAATCTCCCAGGTGTTCAATGAACTTTTTGTACCTGGATATCTAAATTTCTGGGAAGATCAGGGGAATTTTCCTCAACTATTCCCTCGAGTAAGTTTTCCAACTCTGGTGTGTTTTGTTCTTCATCCTTTAAGATGCCTATAATTCTTATGTTTGGCTTTTTTACATAATCCCGTATTATAGGCCCTTTTCATTCCTCTTAATTTTCCATTCTTTATCTTTAACTGATTTGTTTAATTTGAAGGCATTCTCTTCAAGCTCTGAGATTCTGTCTTCTGCCTGACTAGTCTATCTTAATATGTTCATTGTGTTTTTTATTTTCTTAAATGAATTTTTCATTTCTAGAAGTACAATTTCATTTTTTAAAAATAATTCACTTTCATTACTGAATTATTCATTCATTTCCTGAATTTTTTTTATTTTTAATTTTTTTTTTGGTTTCCTTGTGTTGGTTTTCCATTTTCTCTTGTGTTTCATTGAGTTTATTTATAATCCATATTTTGAATTCTTTATCTGTCATTTCAGTATTCTGGTTTTGTTTGGTTTCCATTGCTAGAGAGCTGATGTTCCCTTTTGGGGTTTACCTTTGCTCTGATTCTTTATACTTCTGGAGTTATTTTGCTGATGACTCATCTGGAGCAACTGTTGCTTCTTATTTTTGGATTTTCTTTTGTTTAGGTAGGGCTTTTTTCCCTTCCCTCACTCATATGGGTGTATCTGTAGCATATTTTGGATAAGAACCTTTGGCTTTGCCTTTGGGTCCTTTGATGATGATGTGGGTTCTGGATGGATGCCTTGGTTATAGATATCATTGGTGTGGTGGTTTTCTCTGTTGCTAGTTATTTGTAGGCTGTTGGAGTGGTGAGCTATGTGGGTGGGCAGATTCCCTGCCTTTCTTTGATGAGGAAGGATGGAGGTGTTTGAAATCCTTTCTCTTTCCCCAGCCCTGTGGTCTTAATGGTGTGGATTGTAATGGCACACCCAGTTTAATCTCTGAGGCAGTAGGTGGTGCTTTTTGGTGAGAATCAACCACACCCTGTATGACTGAGTCAGTAAATACTGTAGAGGGCAATGAAAATTGACCTCCCTGTAAGTAGGTGGTGCTTGCCTGAAGGAACGAGCTACAGTGTTATTTTTGGATTCTGTGACCAGCTCTAATCACTAGGAGAAGCACTCAAGGACCCAGGTAGTTGGTGGGACCCTGGAACTTCAAGTGAATCTTTATTCTCTGCCATGGCAGAGGCAAGCGTAGGAGTGTGACTGGGTGGGGCCAGGTTGGGTAAGCTTTCCCTCAGGCTCCACAAAAGCTGTTATCTGTTTTATTAGCGGTTGAAGTTCTACTCCCAGCTCTGGGCAAAGCTACCATGGAGTGGCTGCAGTAGCCCTTACCCACCCAACAAGTCTGCTTGTGGAGGTGGGGCTGTCTGAGATTCACAGTCTGGCTGTCTGGAGTGGGCCTTGCTCAATCCACCCTCCCCTGCTCCTCAGTTTCTTCCCGATATCTGCTTGCAGTCAGGAGCTCAAGGCAGCCAAGTTCCTCCAAGACTGTGATGTGTGCTAGGATGTTCCCTGGCCTGAGGTGAGAGTGCAGCCCTCCTGTGGGGGGAGAGGTGCCCTGTGAGCACAATGAAGCTAGGACCCACACTGTACTCTCCCCCTTCATTTGCCCATATAGGCTGCCTCACCTCCTGAGATTAATTCACAAATCTCCTGTCCTTGTCCCTGAACAATGTGGTTGAGACCTGGGGTATGTGATCTGGCCTGCAGGTCTGTCCCCAAGTCCCTGAAGATCAGTCCCTGACCATACCAGGGAAAGGTGTGCTCATCCTGAATTGCCCACGGGGTGCCTAAGCATGTTCAATACCCCTCTGTCTCTGGGCGTGCCCCAGTCGGGTGGTTTTGCCAGACAAGCAGCACCAGGGAGAGCCAGCAGGAAGGGAATTCACAGTCCAAGCACCTGTCAGTTCACTGCAGGACCCTAAGAGGAAAGGTCTAAGCCCCAGTCTTTGTGGAAGCCTCAGTGTGATGGCTCAGTTGTTTCTCTCGGCAGCCACGGGCAGGGAAGGGGAAGGGGAGAAAAACAGTCTGAATGGAGGAAAGCTAGTACTCTGGTCATGGCCATCTCTCATTCTAGGAGGCTGCCTGCCCAGAAGATCCAGGTACTAGAGTCACACAAATCACCTGGGACCCACTGGGCCCCTGTGGCTCCCGCAGTCTGGGGTAAAGTTGGGAAATATCTGTGTGAGCATGAGCAAGATGAAACCTGAGGAGTTGAAGCCCCCTAGGAGGACAAAGGTGCACAGTGGATAGAGAAGCAAAACCACACCTGCCATCCTGGCTTAGTTCTGTGGAGGCGGGAGATGGACCAGACTGGGAGCCTGGTGGCCTGTCTGTCTACAGGAAGCTCCTAGCTCATTGGCAGCAGCAGCTTCTGGGCTCACGTGGGCAGAAAATCTGTCCAGCAGCTTGGGAAACTGCCAACTGTTATAGATGGGAGGGAGGGAGAAACAAATTGCTACACCTACCCTTCTCACTGGATTACAATCCTCTTGGGGGTTGATCTCTGCTGATACCTTGCTCCTTCTTGTTCTGCTCCACAACTTCTTCCCGTGGAGTCTCCTAAGGGTTTTGGCACCCTTCTCTAAGATCCATGCCCGATCTCTGTGTGTCTGTTTGTCTGTTTTTTCTCTTTCATCTAAAATGTCTCCTTACTGAGATGCTCTGGCAGCTGGTGTCTCTGGTCAACCATCTTGTTCCACCCTCTAACATACATTTTCAAATAGAGTAAAATTAAAGCAAAATACTCATGACCCAAGTAGTTCTAACTTAAAAAACTGGTTAACTGATTTAAATATTGTATTTACAAGTTAAAACATTTATGTAGCTGGCATGCACTTTAAAGGTACCTACTTTCTTATTTTTATCATCTATTTAGCTTCTTGATATTAAGAAAAAAAAAAGCCTAAACATTATAAAATAATTCACTTAAATTTGGTAAACTGTAATACATACTTATGCAGTTTCCACAATATAACTCTACTAGAGATGGAAGATTGTCGGGTATGCTTTATTGTTTAGCATGCACCTAAAAACAGGAGACTGTGGTTGGAATGGCATTGATTACTCTTGGAGGGGAATTTGTGGGTGGCATCTCTATATTAGAAGAGGCACAGGCGTTGGAGCTGGAACAATCCCACGTGCTGACTCTATTAACCTCTCTGAACTTTATTTCCCTATTATGAAAGATATAATAATAATGTCTGTGTTGCAGGGTTGTTGAGAAATTAAAAATGCATATAAAATGGTTATCACAGAAGCTGGCACATGATAATTGTTCAGTTAAAGCTGGCTATGATTATTGCTAAGAGTTACTGAATAATGCTTAGCACTATTTAGCAAGAAGTTCTTAAAAGTTTAAAATGGATCTATGAAATTATGTTGTGACTTTCTTTTAAAATATTAATTATAGTTATCCTCAATCTGTAATGAAAGAGGTACTAAGCATTAAAGAATCAAAATGTAGTCATGCAAAGTATCCTTTCTTTAAGACTCTTATAAAAGGTGGAGAATTACAGTTGTCAGAGATTAGTTCAACTATATAAGAAGGAAGCTAATGCTATTTCTAACTGTTCAAAAAGTTTTGTAATTCAAAGGCAATGAACATAAAGTATACAATCCATATTCTTCAGAAACATACAGTCAATATAAAAATATGTGTATGTATACACATACATATATGAGCACAAATGACTTATAGAACATATTATATTATAATTGCTCATTTATGAATCCCACAAATACATACTGAATACCCATTAATTTTCTGTGCTAAGTATTTGGGATTGAGCAATGATTCTCTTCTATTTCTTCTGCAAAACTGAGTATTATGAAAGCACAAATTATTTATTTCATTATTATGCTCTCCAAAAACTAGCACAACACTTGGAACACAATAAGTACTTAATACTATTTGCTAAATAAATGAGCAAATTAATGAACTCGTTTCATTTGGACATAGGATCAGGGTTAAGAAGGATATTGATCATTTAAATTCACTGCAATTCACAAACCAACAATTTGTCAGAAGCTGTAAGTTTCTTTCTCTAAACAAAACTATCACAATAGTTAACAATAAACACACAGGCACATGTATTTATATGTATATACTTAATTTTACTTTTGTTTTCTTCCCCTGATCATTTACTAGAGAATATGTTTATGTCCAATGAAATAAGAGCAAAGCTTAAGAGAGGACATTTGCTTAAATAACTGAGAACACAAGGTATTCTCTGTTGCTCTCTCTCTTTTTTTTTTATCTTAGTCTAGCACTTGGCTGAGCAATATTGCTCATAAATATAACAAAATCGACCTTCTCCTCTATAAGTTTAATGGTATGGTTTCCTGCTATGGTAAAAGAAGAAGCTTTAATAATCCAATGGTCATAAAACTTTTTTTTTGTTTTTTCCTTACAGAGAAGGGAAAAAAAGATTCATCAGTAATTCATAAATGTTTTGAGAATTGTATCACACGAAGTCAAACGAAAGTCTTAGGTAGAGATATTTTAGAGACATTTTGGCACCATCATTTTCTTTGTTACAGTCACACACTTTGCTGATAACCATGGGGACTTTGTGAAGTTAGAGTGCAGCTGGACATCCTACTTACAGTAAAAAGCCTTGAAGAGCCTAAATTCCAGGCCATATGTGACTAAACTTATAGAAGTGTTAGATTGTGATTACTTAATCCAATTAATGAATCAGAAATAACTAGTTATTCAATGATATTTTTATCTAGCTTTTCTCTTCTTATATGTTTCATGAGAGAAAAATAATTCACACTAAACCAATAGCTTGAATAAAATACATTATATTCTGGAATAGTGAATTTTTATTTTATTTATAAAAAGAAATATAAAAAAATTTCTACATTTTTCAAAAGAGGTATCACACATTTCTATATACTTGAAAGAAAAGTTATCACATAATAGTGTATTTCCTCACCATTTTGCAAATGGTACATGGAATGTAATGGATATGTTAAACATATACATGACTAATGAACAATATACTTTTTTGTAAAATAATTAAATGCAAAGAAATGCGATGGCTAAGTTTTTCCAAAATCCCTGAGATTCTAAGAATCATTCTCTGTTGTAGTGCCCTTTGAATCAGTACCTTGGAAAATATTTGATCCAAATCCCTGATGCCCATCTAAACTTTGTTATTTGGGCTAGACATTTTTATCCAGATTAGAATTTCAAGTGGTTATTTTAGCTCTATAAGATTTACCATGTTCCTTGGAAAAGTTTTTCATTTTAACTTTTCCTCCCTTCCCCTGACTTGGCAAAGTTTACAACTTACACAAAATCAATCTGCATGTAAGAAATTTATTTCAAAATACAAAGCCATAGTTATCACCAAGGGAATATTAATTTTTATCAAGATATCACGCCTGTGTCATTTCTTTGTATTCATCTGCAATGGCAAATTCAATGTGCCCACTTTAACTCACATAAGGCGCATACAAATCTTGAATGTTATTAGCAGTGGAATTACTTACATCTTTATTGTGTATTAACGAAACACTTTTTGAATAGTTTGGGATACATTTATAATGCCTTTATGCAAGTTATCAAAAATAATAGTTTTGGTCTTGTTTTTGAGATGTGATTATGTTTTCTTGCTACCTCTCATTATCCATTTGCTGCTTTTCTTAGGCTAAGCCTCCTTTCTATCTGTGATCTTCCAGATGGGTTCAGTCTCATGTCCCAGATATGTTCATTCTCTGATGTAGCAGGGCTCCATGCTGTTCTTAGAACTTGGAAACTTGAAGACAGAAAAAGTTCAAGCTAGGTGATAAACTCTACCTTTGCACTTTGCTAATTTTTCTGCAAGTAAAATGGGTCCTTTTGTTAAACAAACCAAACAAAAGCTAGAAACCAAAAACAAGAAAAGCTCTCAAGAATTTTCCTAATTAAAAGCTAATTCTTAGTGAAAATGCAAAGGAAATGCATGATAGCTGAGTAACTTTCTCTACTTAGCCCCTATTTCTTCTGCCTCAAAATAGCCCCCAAATTGTTCTGCCATGTTAATAAAATCTAGCTGCATCTCTACTATCTCTAGTACTTATTCTTCAATTCAGGGAAGTTTAGATGCACAATAGGAATTTCTTTGTTCCTTATCTCCAGACTTTTAGAAAACTATAATTTTTTGTTAATATTTTTTAAAGATAATATTTTAAATATACATGCACATAAACATAAGAAAATTTATTTATCCATAATTTGTACTGTTTCTCCACAGTCCAACAGTATCTGGTATAATGCTGTACATATAAGGGTTGCTAATATGTGTTTCCTAAGTAAAGCAAGGTAAAACAAAAAAATGCACTCTCCACTTTTTCATCAGAAACAACTACAGCCTTTATGTTGCCCATAACAAGATAAGAAATTGAGCTAGTATTTAGCAGTTTTTTTTTTTTTTTTAAATCAAGTTGTGATTGGGGATATCCTCACAGTTCAGGAGAAGCCTTTGAAAAGGAACAGTTGGGGTCAGTAAGTTAAATTTCTTCTCAGTATGTACCTTGAGTAGATAGTGATGAGATTGATATAGGGGACTCATCCATGTTAGTTTTGTTGATTGATATGAGGATTTAGCATATTAATTAATTATTGATAAACAATGGATAGAAATTTTACCTAAGTAATAAGGGAAGAATTAAGGGTATATCTATGAAAACTTTACTTATCTGTGTCCCAGGTAGGGTGCATATGTATGATCTCTAAAAAATGCTGTTCTCTTTCTATTCATCGGAAATTAAAAGCATAATAACAATCAAACCTCTTTTTAGGATCATTTCAATTTGGCAACTTTTTATTATATGCCTGTTTGATCAGGTACTCGGCTAGGAATGGAGATAAGATGAACTCATTTATTAACTTATTCTTTGAAGTTTTTTATTATATTTTTTGAATGCCTGCTACATGCCAGGGACTATTAGATCCTGAAGATATAACAGTGAACAAAACAATGTTTTTGCTCTCAAGTAGCTCCACATTAGTGACAGGAAAGTACAGTGACACATTCTCTGCCCTCAAAGGATTTTATGATCTAATAGAGAAGAATGGCAAGTATAAAAATAAAAACGACACAGTGTGATATGGGCAATGAGTGGAAAAAAATATATATATATGTTATGACATTATTACAGAGGAGAGAGAGGATTGATCTCATCTGGAGATATCAGAAAAGTCTATGTGAGATGATGACACTTGAACTGTTGGTCCTAAAGGAGGGCGGACGGGACCAACTGGGAGTGTGTGGAGGGAGGAGACATCTCAGAAAGAAGGATTAACAGAGGCAGAGTCATAGCCATGTAAAGCAGCATGGTATGTGCAATCAGCTGTAAGCTATTTGACATTAACACATGTTAAGTTCTGGGAGTTAAGTAGGGACAGAGGAATCAGATAAGAACCTGTACATAAGTAGAATCAAATTATGCTAAGGAACATGAACTTTATTCTGTAGGCATTGGGGAGCCATGAATGATTTTAAACAAAAGATTGACATGATCATGTCGGAATTTTAGAAAAATCACTCTTTTAACAGTATAGAAAAATCACTCTTTTAACAGTATTGCTCAAAGAGGAGAATTGAACTCATTTATGTTCTCTGTTATTAAACTATTAGCCTCTGAATGCTGAGATGATGCCTTTATCTAAGTTATTATCTAAGATGTTTTTCTACTATTTGTCAGCAGGAAATATTGGACGAGAATGGAATATAAAATAACCTAATTTTCATGGAGTCATTTCCTAAAACTTTAGCACAAAACTGAATTTTGAAAAAGATGGAAACTCACTTTGTTCAAGTAAAACTATACCTTTGGCTTAGCATTTTTGTACCAGTCTCACATGTATTTCTTGAGAGAAGTGAGAGAAAAATAAATGGATCTTTTATAAGTCATTTATGTTTATATAGTTTCACTTGCAATTATGAAATAAGAGAAAATGTCTATAATGTCTTGACTGTATTGATTAACAAAACTAATTGTTGTCAAACTAAAGCAATTTCCCCCAATTTGTTTGTTAATTAATCTCCATACTCAAGATAACTTTGTTTACTATTAAGTTGATATACTCCCGTTATCTACTTCTTTGAAGAAATACATGTCTATAGTTTTGCTTGCTTACTAATTTTCTTTCCAAAGTAGTTAATTTCAGTAAATTTCATTGTACTGATCATTTTGGTTTCATTTCCTTGTCAGTCATTATGTCATTTAAAGAATAGCTTTTGTTTTGTCAGTTAGCTAAGGATCATAACCATTACCTGTTTCCAATCACCTAAAAAATAACAAAAGTAGAGAAAACTATCATATGTCAGCTAATGAAGCTGGTATTGACTTATTAGATATTTATTTGTTTTTTGTATATTTTTTCCCATTAAAAAGTTCAGTAGTCAAAAGCAGAGCTAATTTTCTGCCCTATTCCTGAACCATCATAAAGTAGCAAACAGAGTAAAAAACACATGTAGGTAAAGGTAGGGAAAGTGCGTAATTTGTATTTTCCTACAGAGAAGTCTCTCTGGAGGGGCATGTAAAAGTGAGAAGAGTGATTCCCTGCCATAAAGAACTTTTTATAATATGTGTGTAATTATCTTTACAATGTATGCAACCAGTAGGGAGCATAATACTTTCAGACTTCCTCATAACTCTAACCGATTTTATAATTTAAAAAATCTTATTTTTTGTCTACATTTTATTAAATCTATAATTATTTAAAAGGTTTTGTTTTCTTCTGTAGTTAAATGAGGGAACCCAATGATACATCATTGATTATGATTTATTGAGATTTCCTTTTATAATTTTTGTGGCATTAAGTACTCCCTTATAATATTTCAGCATAGAATCCTCACAGCCTCATTCGATATTAATATCTCCATTTTGCACATAAGTAAACTCAAACTCAGAGATGTTAAATAATTTACCAAAACTCAAATAACTAATAAGTGGCAAAGCTGATATTAAATAAACTAAGGTCTCTGTGACCTTAGAGCCTGTATTTTTAAATGCCACCTTGTATGGCTTCCATGCCACTGTTTTAAGTTATTACTGCTGAAACAATAGCCATATTGTAAACATTACCTTTTGGTATACACAATATTTACCATTTCCTGGACCAAAATTAAAATGACTCAATTTATTTTAAAAATATAGCTAATTTATAAATTTTAAGAAGGATATTGTGAAGGTTATATAATTTTCTTGTGTGTTTAAATATGAATCTTACACAAGGTTTGTGCTTTTTGTAGGCTCTGAAAAATACATAAGGAGTTTTGTCCTTAATTATCGTAAATTTTAATACTCTGACATGATATTATTTTGGTTGCCTTTAGTTTCATTACTCAATTTCATAAAACGTTGTTTTAATAGTACAAATGATTAGAAATATACTCAGCTTCTCTTTAAGATCCCAAGGGTCCTTTGCTGCCTTCATTTGAGAAGTAATCTTGATACGAATAATTTATTTTCTAAATTCCATCTAAAAATATACAAAGAATGAATGAAATATTTGGGAATATTAATCAGTCCCTTAATATTGTGGTGCATTTCCAAATAGACTAAAATGGTTCATTTTTATATTTTTATGAGCACAATTTCTCCCCTGCTATTTATTTAGTTTTTAAACTGTGATAGGGCCACCAAATTAATAAACTCAATGTTGCTCATAATTCTTTCCCGGTTTCCTACAAACTCCCAAATGGAAGCAAAATTATTCACTTTTGGTGAGTGTTTTGTTTCTTTTGTTTTTTGGGTTTTGGGGTCAGTTTTCCTTCCTTCTTTTTAGTCTTTTCATTTTCTGAGAAAAACAAGAGTAGCAACCTGAACTTTTCTACTCTCTTTCTATACCTTCAGTCCCATATAAATATTTCTGGCATTTCTTATTTCAAGAACCACTTTCTCACCCATCTATGTTCTTACCTCTAAATTCATCAAGAATCATCTCCATATGGAAATTTGTAGAAATAGGGATAGTTCCAACACCTTACCACCCAGATCATATGCTAATGAATAAATACTTTCTTCCGTATCCATACTTTATTTTGAATAAAGAAAAATATAATTTTATCTAAAGACTATTTTATAAAAATTGTGTCTATATTTAAAATATTCCATCTGGTAGAACATTGATGCTTAAACACGTACCTATAAAAAGTGATGAAGGTGTTGTAGTAAACTGGTCTCTATCTGTCTGTATTTGTTTGAATATAAAATTGTGAAGCTATGCACTTTTGGCAATATCTAATGCTGATTTCAAACATATGTTGGTCTATTGTCAATTCTTATTAAAACAGCTTACTAAAATGTCCTAAAGTTATGCCACTACTAAATATATTTTATTTGCAATTTTTACAATAACATATCAAAATAAATAGTTCCAGTGCTAAAGTTAGAAAAAAATCACTGCCTTGCAATATTCAGTTATCTCCTCTTTTCAAACTTTCATTAAGTATGGAATAAAAGAATTTTTGTACATTAACACATTGTTCACAGAGCTTGGATTTTTTAAATTCATAATCAGCAGAATCCATATATGACATTTCCATATTGCTTCCTAACATCTTAAGTTTATTAGTGGGCAATTTAATTCGTGCTAATCAGCCTCAGGCAAAAGGAGTGAGAAAGTAACTTGACACATACATTTGATGTTTTTTAGTATTTCTCAGTTTTGCACTATAACCTCAACATGGAAACTCAGAATAAGCACACAGATCTACACTGTCACTCCCAATTACCACATTACAGTAAATAGTTGTAACTCACTGAAAAGCCAGCCGTGAGTCTTCTTGGTTTCATCTGAGAAGGCATGCATCAACCCTGCATGTGAAATGGCATGTTTGAAAATTCTACCCTTTCATTGGTGGGTTGAATCTCGATCCACAGTTTATTTTCTTAAGTAACATTTAGCAATAGTAATACACTGAGCAGAGTCGTTCTTGCTCAGGCTCAAAGGAAGCACTAAGAAACAGCAAAGTTGCTTTTCCTCAGGCTCCCTCTTAATTCCTGCTCTACACCCATCCGAGATTGATGAAGCAGGAAATAGTTTAGTGACTAGGGAGATTGCTGTAATAATCTTTGTCATCTCTTCTGTTGCTTTCTTTGAGTCTTTTCTGTTATACGATTTAATATAAAGTGACAGAAAATAGCTTATCTGAAAATTTTGTGATACATACAACTATCACATTTTCTAAAGAACTGTGACCTCAAAGTATGGTACACAAGTAGGGTTACCATATAATTATTTCTGTTTAAACTGAGTCACTTTTGAAAGTTATAGGAGTCACTATTAATAATTGTACTATGAAAACAGGTGTAAATTGAGACTGTCCTCATCATATTTGGAAGTCTTGCCATTTCCCGTGAACTGCCCAACAAAAGAATCATTTAGTATGATTATTTACAAATCTGAATTCCTGCAGCCAAATGCTGAATCAGAATTTCTGGGTTGGTATCATTGGGATCTGCATTTTTAACAAGCTTTCCGGGTGATTAAGTGTCTTGAACAAATAATAATCACAGACATTGTAAAATGATTACCATGTGCCAGAAGAGATGATATTTTAGTTGGGCCTTAAAATCAAAGATTCTGGTGGGCAAAGAATAAAGCCGAAGGAATAGCAGAGGTATAATCATGGAATCTTAAAAATATCTATCATGTCTGAGAAAAGTGGGAAGTTTCACATGGTAGGAGCTGGAAGGCTGGTAAGAGTGTGAAAGGTAATTAGGGTAGAAAGGTAGCCTGATGTTGTATGTGAAAAGATTAGCAGATGCTTTGGGAGATGTCCTCCCATTTACCCTCCCATATCTTCTTAGTACTGTACTTACACTACTGCGGCTGCTGGCTCAATTTCAAACTGCCCATTCCTGTAACTCTTGCCTGATGGTTTTTCCCCCTGGAACCTGCTCTGCCCACAGTTAGAGCAGCCAGAAGTGCTAGAGAATTAACATCCGTCAAGGAATAGACCACTGCCAATTACTGAACTTGGTGGATTAATACCTTAGTTCCCCTGCCCACTGTGCTAAATAACTCTTAGATACATATTCTATAAAGGCCTCCCAGAGAGTCCCAGCAGAATGCAACAAATGCAATTAAGTAACATACCCTTTGTTACTGCTTTCTCGCCCCTCTTAGATTTTCCCATTTCCCTACCCTTGTTTCCTGGAATCATCTCACAGAAGATTGAATCTTTGAGTGTTGGCTTCTGGAAGAACCTAAAATAAGACAACGTTGTCTCCTAGGAAAATAGTTTGGACTTCATCTAGTTGCTTACTAAAGAAGGCAGCTGTCCACTAAAGAAATTCTAACCAGGAGTGAGGAACTTTATATTGCAGTAAGAGCACAGCAGCAATAGGAAGGAGTAGGTAGGGCAGACAGTGGTGGTAAGCAGACCAGCTAGTTAGAAAGCGGTTGCGGGCTTCTGCTTGAAGAGGCGTGGAGAAAGGTGGTGACCTAGTAAAGGAACGAATATGAGGCCACATTCTAGACCGGATAGGATTAAGTGATTGATTGGATTCTGAGGTAGAAGATGGAAGTGATTTGTATGAATCATGAGCAAATCAAAGTTACAAACTTGGCAAACTCAGTAGTTGGTACTCAGCGATACCATGTATCATCCTGGCACTGGTTGTTTCTTTGTATAAGCCCAAGTAGAGCTAGTTGCGTGAAATAGTCACAGTCTGGTATACGTGAATCACACCCTTTGGTAGTCAGTGTAAAACCTGCAAAACCCTGTCTGGCAAAGAAGTGCAGATAAAGCTAGGGATTATAGGAGGCAAATAAGAAGGCTTGTTGGGGGAGGAATTGCAGAATTTGATTTAAATTTTTGTTACATCATTTCAGCTATGGTATAGATTAAATGTTGGGCATTATCCTGAGCATTAAACACACGTAAAAAAGTAAGTGAACTTAAAAAAATATTTAGACACATTAAAGCACCTCAGAAGTATGAATACAGATAAAATAACAGATTAGAAGCAATCTTTTCAAAGACTATTTGATGAATGTAGTATGAGATGTATGCATCTAAATCAAGCTTGCATTCTTGTTTTTTTAAAAAATCTGTAACCTAGGTATTGCAAATTGTAGAAAGCATGATATCATGAATATTCAGAATTCATCTCTTTGTACATGATGGTTGCCTTAGGAAGTTAAACTCCAAACAAAATCTTGAATCATTTTTTAAATGTTTCTCTTAGAAAAACTTACACGAATATCAAGCTCCTTATAACTTAAATGGTAGGAGTTAGTTCTGTTTGGGTGTTACTCGAAACTTCTACTTTTGAGTATAGAAAGCTGCTAGAATTATCCTACCCTAGAATGTCCCTCTCCCACCCACTTATTTTTTTCAATAAAATTTCACATTTAGACATAAATTCCTTTAAGTTTGCTTTGCCCCATATAAAAGTGAATGTTCTGAATAGTGGTCACTACCATAAAAGAAAAAAAAAGATAGTGCAGAGAACTTGAGTATTTTGATCTTTTAAAAGGTGGAAAATGGCAGAAAAGGCACAAAATTGGGGAAATTGAGGGAACTAAAGGGAAACTGTTTCACAGTTTTGATTAATTCCTTCCTAGCATGCATTCTCTTAGTTTTAGTACACAGTAGCTCTTAAAGTAGTGGAGCCAACCATTGAAACCAGCTGTGTTCCCCTGCCTAGACTGCAAAAGCAAAACAAAAATACTTTCAGTAGTTTATTAAAAACCAACTGAGAAGGCTTTTTTTATCCAGTTTCCATTGCATCATTTATGAGAAGATTTTTGTCTCTGAAGTTTGAAAGTCAGGGCTCTTTCCACAAAGTACAGCAGGAAAAAAATCATAATTATCTTTGTGCCACTAACCATTGCCAGGTTGGGACATTTACAAGAAGGTGAAACCTAGTATTTCAATTTAATTTCTTTTAATGTCATAAGTTGGTTAGGTTGTGAACATATTTTTGAAGGGTTTGTCTTAGCCACTTCCTCAGTTCAAGGAGTGTTGGACATTGAAGAATTCAGACGGACCAACTTGTCGGGCTCTTGGTGTGTCACAGGATTGTACTTTCTGTGCTGATGTGACAGGGCATCACAGAACACACAGACTTAAAGTTGAAGAAGAAATTGGGGCATTGCTGATTAGGGAAAGGTGGTGTTGGTATTCACAGACAGATTCCGTAGTTGTTGCTTTCTGGTTGCTAGATAACAACTAGTGACTTTTTTCACTTCCTATTGCTGAACTTTCCTAAGCTCCGTGCAGTCACACATTTTTGAAGGACTATAAAGTTTTCCTAGATTTTGATGGCTATCAGTATGCTGAGTCCCTGAGCCTGCTCTCAGAATACATTATTCAGGATGCAGTACAGTTATGGAAGTTTCTGCTCAACCCACATGACTCAGATGCAAGAAAAATTTTTTTTTAAAAAATTAAAAAAAAGAAAGACTTAGTTGAAAAGTGGACTGTGTTCTCTAAGAAACAGAGATCCCTTGCAATCTTAAGGACAGTTATGTAAATTTCAGATCTATCCAAGTTCTTCTGGCCAAGTAGCAAAACGCTGGACAATGTTTATCTGTAACTATTGCCATGAAAATATGTTCTCTTTTAGGGCAACTGATTAAATGGAAACAGTGATTAAGAAAGATATAAACCAAAGCCAAGGAGTCAGACTAAAGACATCACAGTTACTCCTTGTTCTCAAAAATTCTCCAGACCCTTAATTTTCCCTCATTCTCATTGATTTACAAAACTGATCAATGAGCACTGTGCTTGTATCTCTTGCCTTTATATTAAAAACAATATATCAATCTGTTTTCTGGATCACTCTTTTATACAGTGAAAATCTATGCTTAAAAAGCTAAAAGTCTAAACTCCCCAACTTCTATTAAAAAACATGTAATTTTATGTATGTACCTTTGAATTTATGATCATGTGACCTACCACTAAAGAACCCTAAGATTGTTATTGTATTAATATGTACACTTTCTCATGGACCTTATATTTTCCCTGGTTACATTTATTGAAAATATTGAAAATATGTCTTCATAGGCATCTATCACCAATACTGTTCATAATTAACATCAGTTTATAGATGAATAAATAGGCTCATTAATAGAATGCTAAATAGCACAGATGTAACCTCCCACTTACATATGAATGAACTGGGCATAATGCCCACACTGCATATATTACCTTGATGTGACTTAAATGAAATGTTGATGTATGATTGAGTGATTTGCAATACAAATGTTAAGAATTATCTTTAGTATTAATTAATTATTATTAGTATCAGTTAAATATTGTAATATTATTAAATAGTCTATTGAGTTTTATGGAAGTGTATTTTTTTTTTCTTGTTTTAATGAATGCATTTTTCTTTTTTACCTTCTTGGAAAAATTAGCTTGGAAACTACTAGGAAGACTTGGTTATATTTTTACATCTGTCAAAAAGCAGAGGCTATGCTTGAAAATCATTCTCTATGATACTAGCTAAGATTGCATTAAATGTACTGAATTTCAGACATCATCATATGTTGCTTCTAGGAGGAGTTAGTACAAACATATAACTCCAATAACAATGTCAAAAATATATTTTAATATTCTGAGAGGAGAATAATATTCAGTATTGAAAGACTATATCAACCATTGAGGATCACGTACACCAATTTTTAATATTTGCCACCTAGAAAGCCTTCGATACATTTTAAATGGTGTATTTACAAGAATTCATTATGAATAAGGCTTCTAATAAATAGGTTTATAATTTCTTTTCCTACATTAGGATTTGTTTTGAATAGGATAATTCACTCATCTGATCATTCAGTATTCTTTCTGCAAACAGTTACAGAGGGTGAGGTATTTATGTGTAAAATATTATGTTTCGGTACTAGAAGATAAATATTCTGTTCATTATATTAAATAAAAATGTCAAGGTAATGTTCAATTATAAACTTTGCTATAAGGACCCTTAAAGATGAAGACACAACCTATATGTGTGATATTTTCACTCAGATATGTTTTATAATGATTTACTTAGTAACATTTATTCATTCTTTTATACAGTAAATATTTTTATCGAGCACATATTATGTTGCTATCATTAAAGGCCCCTTTTTTTGCTTGTGCTTGAAAAATTTTCCATCACCACATTTCACTTTAGGACCATTGCTTGCTCTGGCTTATATATCCTTTTAGTATTGATAATAATATTTCTATAATAATATTTCTATAATGATATGTAGTTTTCAAATGATTTGTATACCTATTATTTATTTTGATCCTCATTGAGACATACGGGGAGAGGCAGGACAGTTACTCTTATCCTACACTTACAAACAAGAATAGATTAAGCTTCAGAGAGGTTCAGAGATTTTCCCCCAGTCACACAAATGTAGCAAATTGGACACTTTATTTCTGGGCTGTCCTTTTAGTAGAATATAGTTCTAATTACGTTTTGATAGAAAGAAGAGTTTATGTGAATTTTGGCTCATCACTTAGTTTGGGGAGTCTTCTGAAGATGACACATGACTTGTCCTAGAAAAGAAAGAGGAATATGAATATGTTTGCTATTTGTCAGTTGAATATGTTTTCTCAGGGAAGCTCTCATTACCTAAATTGGGAAGTTAATGTATTAAGGCTTATGATATAATTAACACAACAGACTTAGGAATATAATTGGATGATATTGCATCAAGGATAAAAGAAAACAATCTGACAGGCTCAAATGAACTATTTGAATTTTCTACTTGTGTAATGGACAAGGAAAATGATCTGCATTTATCAGGAGTGCTCTTGAGGATCAGCATTTTTTAAAATCATTTCTCTTTGGACAAGACTTTCTACTTCTCTTTGTAAGTCTCCCATACATACAGATATATACAAAGTATGATGATTGAAATCATTTTATGATTTCATTTCTTGGCTCATAAAGAGTAATATTTTTAAATATGTTTTGGTGATACACCAGGGTAGTGACCTATAAATTACTGATTATCATAACACATTTCAAGTGTCTTGTCACAATTGGCATTGTATTAGAAATGGATGATTAGAATTTCCTAAGTGGATTTATTGATAGAAATGTCCTCCCCATCTGCTCTATAAATCCTGCTTATTCTTCAAGGTCTTACCGTGTGCCAGTGTGTCTAAAAGCTCCTTTGACCTCTCCTTTCTCTAAATCTTTAATACTGACAATGATATATGCTGCCATTTGCTAGGTGTCTACTATATGTTTACATGTTTGCTTTACAGTATGTCTTTAAAGAATGTATTAAGTGCCCCCTTTTTATAGAAGAAACAGCTCAGGGAAGCATAATGATTTTCTTAATGTCGCACATCAAGAAAAGAATGGCATGGAATTTGAACCTAAATTGTCCTGGATCCAAAATCCTTGGTTACTGCCACAACTTGATGGTTCTACACATTTTAGTATTCATATTACATTGGACTCCAACTAGCATCTTGCTCTTTAGAGTGAAGATCTTAAGATTGGTTTTAGGCCAGCTGCTCAGTAAATCCTTTCTGTCTGAATACTTGACTCTTTTTTTCCTTTTTATGTGGTTGAATATGCCACTTGATTTATCTACAGATTTGGAGGACAATTCATGAAGAGAGTGAGAGGTGAGTAGGAAGTGATAGGTGTTGTTAGACTGTCAGTAAAAGAAAAAGGAAAAATGATTACGGAAACAGAAACAGAACCTTTTTGATCTAGCTCGTTTTTGAATGTCAAAATGACTTATAAGAAAGTTGGCAAGGGATTCTAAGAAGTATGAAGATCTAAAGAACAACTTGAGCCTGTTTCTGTCTTAGAACTTGTGCTTGAACATGATGAAATACAGAATTTTCTTTGTGTTCACAGATTATTATGATTGATTTCCTAAGGGTCTCGACAATAAGGAAGACATTATTTCTGGCAATAATATTAAATATAATGTTAAGAAAGCTTTTTGTTTTTCATTGCAAAAAGTTATTTTGAAGAATTACAATCTATTTTGAAAATAAGAATAGGTAGAAGGGGAAACGGGATATAGAAGAAAAGAGCAACAAATATAATCCATAGATATTTTGTTTAGAATCTCCTTGCAGTCATTTCATCTGGGCTAAGACACCATGTTCATGAAAAAGAATGAAACACTCTGTGTCCAGTAATGCTTGATTATGCAGTTTGAAATACAGAGTTAAGTTAGCTCACACCTTAAATATCCTGGGTGTGGAGAGTGAGTATGTGTGTGAGAGACAAGGGGTGAGGAGAAGGGAAGAGGGAGTAGAAGACTATTTGATTTTGAGGATAAATGACAAATGAAAGCTCATCATGCTATAAAAGGGAGTCAACTGTTTTATTCGATTACTTTCCAGAAATTACAATTGGTATTTTTTCATAAAAAAGACCCAGCATTTTGTGTGTCTGTTTTTGTGGTATATTTTATATTTTGCCCTAAAAATTGTCACAGACACATCTTCATTTCCTTCATTTCCATTGGTTAAAAGCTAGATTTCCTTTCGAATTTAGGATCACTGCTGTTCAAAGACACCATGGAGATGTTTGATTTAATTGAATCTCCTTATAAGAGCAATGAAATTATTTTCTTTCTTTCAAAGGAGAAGTTAAATTAGCAGAAATTTTATATTGATATTATCCATTTCAATACATGGATATCATCCATTTCAATAAATTTTTGCATGTTGCATGTTTAAGTCTGCATAGATTTAATTAATTGAGAATGAAAGAACAATTGTATTGATATAATCCTTATTTTAGAGCTTTTGATTGTTTAAACAATTTTATTAACCTGATCTTTAACAGACTGTTTGCTATGCTTGAACAATTTCCACCTATCCTTCGAGATTGGCTAGTGCATTTTTAAAAGATAAATATCTGGAAATATTGTCCCATAGCTGTGTGTGAAAGAGAGAAAAAGAAAAAGAATGACCGGTCCACGAAGATGATAGATCACAGAATTTCAGAACTGGAAAAGATATTAGTGATCAGATTTCAAAGTGAGCTACAATAGACTAAAAAAATTAAGTAGTAAAAGAATCTCAAAGTTTATAACTTACACAGAGATATGAATATAACTCATCAGATAAGCATAAAAGCTTGAGCTGTATAATGGCTCATGTCCAGGCTGGAAATCTCCAGATAAAATAGCTTTTCTGTGAGTTTTATACTTTTCTCTATACTGCCTAGGCAGATATTCTATGACAGAGATCTTTGTAGTGAAATTTCCTAAACACTAAATTATGTGTGAATGAAAAAAATAATGTAAAAAAATAGCATAGATTAAAACTTCTGTATCTCTGCATTGCACCCCATCCCTGAATTAATACAGCCCTCCTAATATCCATATAAAGTAATTATCAGGAAGAACTGTCATCTAATTGTATAAATCCACACTAAAGTAAACTCTTCTACAAGCAGGGAAATTTGCCTTTCAAAGGAGGGTAATCTTTACCTGAAGAAATAAATTCTTTCTTATGTGACCATTTCAGTCATTATGACAAAATTTTGAGACAAAACAATACCAACAGAACCCAAACAAACCCATCTAATTTTCTCTCAGATAATGCTGTCTAATGTGACACTTATTCACTAAGGCCTAGGCATCATGCAAGTACATATTATACCTATTCTTCAGTAGGAACGCCTAAGGTCTAATGATTTTTATCATCGTATTCTAGATCAAAATATCAAAAAGGTAAGATAAGTAAGCATCTATCAGGAATAAAGTGATCATCATCTTACTAAAACATTCTAAAAAGTGCTGTGTAATTATGGTTACCATAATTAAAATATGAATATAATTAGATAATACAATATAATTAGAATATGAAAAATATTCTAAAACTAGATTCAAAAACTTATATTCAAAATGTATAGAATCTGTAATATCCAAGAAAGCCATAAATACATTATGATTTCAAAAGATCAGAAAAGCTAGTAGTACAAAATATGAACTAAAACAAAAATCTAAATGTTTAGTCATAAGTGATATAGAATGATTCCTCAAAACTAGACAATAAAATGACTCCCAAATGTAAACTTAAGAGAAGACTTTGTTTCTGTGACAATAATTGCATATTGAATGAATCTAAATAATTAACATGGAAGACAAAAATAAATGAAATAACTACTAGAGATTATAGGTAGAATGTTGTGCCAAAAGATTTCTTGGTGGCATTTAAGAGAATGTTGTTGTTACCCTTCATTGTGAGAGGCTATAAAAATTTTGAAAACCTGGAGGAGTTTGGGAATACAACCGGAGGCAACACTTTGATATTGAGTTTGATTTGCATCAATACAAAGGAAGAGGATAGGTTTATACCAATGTATAAATTAACCTGGCTTAAACATAAGAAAACTGTGTTGAAAAATCTTAGGGAAATATTAAAAAAATTTAACAGAGGCATATTTTTGTTATAAGGTAACCTAGAATTTACTGAATCTGGAAACATCAATTAGAACGAGTAAGAAGGCTGATAATCTCCAAGGGTCACTCATTCATTTAATACACATTTTTTTTTTTTTTAACATTTGTATGTTAGGCTCTAGGACTGTACTGAAATATTGAGGTTAATCTCTTTTTAGAGGGAAAAATGTAGTATAGGACTATTATTATAATTATTATCATTATAGTTCAACCTTCTACTGAACTTTGAAGAAATCTTACTCCCAGTATAATCAGTATTCCTTTGTTTTAATAAAAGAACATGTCATCTTAAATCCCAAGCAACAAACGTATGTCTCATGCTGTGTAGATATATGTATACACTAAAGATGATGTGGAATATATTACTCATTGATTAGATAGCAGAATTTTCTCCATAAGAATCACCTTTCTGTTTCTAGAAATTATACTTTCCTGAACAAAGATGTTGTTCTTTATATTTTAAAAATCTACCTTATGAACTATGTAAGTAATTAAATTACCTTCTTTGTACTGACTGCTAGTACACTTAGCAATTAAATATGGATCCTATCTCTAGCTTATTTTGGACTTCAAAACAAGAGATCTATCCTTGACTTTATATTAGCTTCCTATTATTATCTCTCCTTTGATCTGTTGTTCCTATTTATTTTATGTTATCTTGAAGAATTTTATGTTTGCACTTTTGTGGATAACCTTAAATGCTTTTTTTGGAAAAAGATAGATTATGAATAAACACACACATATGGAAAAATAAGGTTTATTTCCCAGGAGGATTCAGAGGTTTCTATCAATGCTATGTAAAGATGTCTATATAATAGGCTGCCATCATACATACTATTTATCAAAGGGCCAGACTTTTTCTAAGACCTTCCTGAAAGAAATTGCATTATGTTTGTTAGGAAATCTGCTGTGCTGATTTCTTGGATATTCTTCATTGTCCTTCCATGTGCTCCCTCTAACCTTCTCTTTGCTGTTACGTGCTTTGGGAGGGTGAACTTTATGGACTGCATCAACTGGGCTTTTTGCTCCCTTGCTTCTCTTTGGTGTATGCCAGTGGATGTATCAGTAACAGATAGGATGACAGAAACAGAGTGAGATCAGCTCTATCTGGCTCCCATAACTACAGCGTCACCTCACTTTTTTTATGTAATGTGATTCCCCACAGTTACTAACCATTGGATCTTGAACTATTTCTTGTTGCTTTTACTAATGTGTACATTTTTTTAAAAAATTATTTTATTTGTTTATTTTTTCTAAATTAATTTTATTGAAGTATACTTTACATATCATGCCTTTACTTCATTTTAAGTATACAATTAAATGATTATTAGTGAATTTACAAAGATGTACAGTTAATCACATAAATCAGTTTAGAGGATTTCCTTTCCCCTATTGAGACTCCTAATTCCCTTCCCCAACTAGTTTTTAAACTATCCTCAAATTACCCCATTTGAGTGTGCTACCTGTCCCCTTTAAGCAACCTTAAAGTACTGTCTAAGAATGCTGTGAAATAACAGAAATCAGGGAAAAACATATCTATTCATTGAAAGAGATTTTGAGAAGAACTGACAAATACAGACCCAACGAGTCTTGAACTAGAGTCTCTAGTCATGTGTAATAGGTTCTATGAACCCTCTAAAAATGCATGCAAATTTCACAGAGTACATGCATTTCTCTAACCCTAGTATATACGTGTTCATAGCTTTCAAAGGGATCTATGAAACAAACAAAAATTAAACAATGCACTTGACTTTAAGGCCTGGTTCCTTAAAGATAATACCTTAAGGTCTTCATCTTCTATGCTAGGTTGTTACCAAATACATTACGATATTAATAGAATTCTTTCTCACTGTAGAATCCTTAGGTCACATTTGGTAAGTGACCTAATTTTTGGATGTCATTAAAATGTACTGTCTCCAAGGAATATTGGAAAATGAAGCGCTACAGGAGGTCCACATTACGAACAGGATAACTGGTTAAACCCTTGTATAGTTTATCTAAAGTGAGAGCATTAGATAAAGTGAGAGTTTATCTAAAGGTGAGAGCATTACTGATGATGTGACATCCCAAACATGCTTTGGCTAGTCAGGTGACTCTATGGGTCTCTAGTCATTATATTCCTTTTCCGAGATGCTTATACATTCAATAAAACATCTGGTAGGATTAGGTATCCTTCCTGGGTTGATGGTAAATCTTTACCTAAAACTGTTTCTTGGGTCAGCAACAATTTCTTGTACTTTAGCTATATTTCTTTTAGCCATAACCTAGGACTCATCCACTGGGCAGCAAAGACATTAGAATGAAAATGTTGAGAAGATTATCAAGTATGAAAAAATTGAGAAGAATGCCCTGGAATACAATATAATTGAGCAGCTTTTCCATGAAAAAATATGTAACCTTCACTGTGTAAAAACATTATTAGCCAAAAATACAAATCACAGGCCCTACTTTTCTAGAATTTAATCATGCATATTAAATACAGACTTCTTTACGCCCCCCATACCACAATCTTGAAATCAGGCAAAAATCTATTCTACTTGAAAATTATTCAGTCTGGTTTAGAGAACAAAATCAAACAGCTTAAACTAATATTTGGTACTAGGTTCTTTTTAAATTAGCATGATATTCTGTTAGATTATTCTTTATAAATTTAAAAAGCCACTAGATATCAATATGTTACAGAATAATGGAATCATACACAATTTTTAATGTGAACTTATTTCTCTGTAATTAACAGTGATTATCTCTAATTGTTTCCCTTTTTTTGTTGTTTGCTTTTGTTTTTTTTTTTTTTTTACTTTTAATTCTTTTTTTATGTTTTAGTAGTTGATTTACCTTGATTTGAATCAGCTTTTCATTGGTTATTATGGATTTGGGTCTGCTTCCCACTGCTTATTGAGCTTTTCCTATGCTGAACCCATTTCTATCTGATTATGGCAGGGTTCCCCTGATGTGAACTTGATGAAAACCAAGTAGGGGGCATACAAATTGAAAAAAAGAAGTTAAAAAAAATCTGAAACCATTGTTAAAACGAAAGAACTGTTTAACAATCACAGACGTTTACATTGTGTTTTTTCTAGTACATTATTCCTGGCAGCTAATGCATCTGGGAGTTATGTGTAGATATAGATATAGATATAGATATAGATATAGATATAGATATAGATATAGATATAGATATAGATATATATTCATTTTGGTCATAGGTCCTAGGCCTTAAAAATCTACACATAGATATTTCTCATTATTTAGAGAATGTTTTATTTTGGTGTAAAACATGTAGAGGCAATCAACTGTGTAAAAATGGGTATGTTCGCATTAGAGTGTGGAATGCGAAAGGATTATCTCACAGCCCTGTGACTCTGCATTCCAGAATTGTTCAAGGTCAAAGGGGTTAGCACTTGGAAGGGCATTATAAGGGGAGTGGGGTCATCCTCCTGTTGGAAATACTAAACACTGGGTGGAGAGAGGGAGAGAGCTGGAGTGAGTTTACTATTGGCGGTTATCAGCACTACTCTCATTTTATTACAGTTGGTGGATTGTGTGATATTTAAGGAGCTCCAAATCATGTGTGAAGTGAGGGTGGATGGGAACAGAAACAAATAATCACAAAGCAATTTGAAAAGTGTTTCTAAATCACTTGCCAAATGATTGATAGAGGGACTTCTAAATAAAAACATGCCAGAAGAGGAGCGGAGCTAAGGGCAATTCAGAGAAAGGGGTCTCAAGCACAGATTTTGAGTGGAAAATTTGTCTGGGATTTATTCATCTGATTGTCTGAGCCTGTTTTTTGTCTGCTTTAGAAGACCTGGTATGGATTCAAACTGTGTCCCAAGGGCAATGGCCAATTATTGAAGACTCTGGAGACAAGAAATATATTTGCATTTTAGAAAAAGATCTCTCTTGGCAGTGAATTGGAGGCGAAAAAAATATCTAAAGGGGAGAAGAAGTCATAAGATACAAACTAGAGAGCAATAAAGGGTAAGGAAGTAAACCATATTGTGGTCATTTATTTACTCAACATTCAGCTATGATTTTATTAAATGCCAGGTACATGCTTAAGAACTAAGACCAGTTGTTTACTGTTGATTAAATATTTTAAAACAAGAAGAATTGTGGGAGGGTATGGGATTTATTTAGTGAGAAAAGACACTATGTCCCCATGTTCAAATGAAAAATGTGAGAGGTTAGTGTGCTAGGCAATACAGAATGGAATGGTGGTAGGAACATGAACTCTAGAACTAGATGTGATCCTGGCTTCACAACTTACTAGCTGTGTGTCCTTGGGCAAATTACTTGCCTTTTCTCTGCATTTTTCTCATTAGTAAAATGGCAATAATAATGCTACCTATCTCAAAGGCTTTAAAAATCAAATTAATTAATATGCTAATATATTGAATACTCAGCTCAAACTGTACAACACCCATATTGCTTTGTAAAAAATGTGAGTCATTATTTTTGAGTAGGCAAGAAGGAAGTGGCCTTTAAAATATTCACATTTGTCCCATACTATACCAAATAAATGATCACCTTTGAAAATGGATAATTGTGCATTTTAATTAATAGAGAATTATTAGGTATCATGTGCATCCTTCGAAACCTGATACACTGTGGATGTTTTATAAGCTGCTAAAGTGATTGGAAAATGATCACACATATGTTATTTAATTATACATGTTCCATAATCTTAACAAAAGCAAGTAAATAATAATTATTTATTTGCATGGGACATTTTTAACAAATCATACATTAAAATCCCAAAAGCATCAAGAAATACTCTTGGGTAGGTTGATTTTTTTAAACAGTATAGGTGCCCATTTTTTATTTATAGTATGTTTTATTTATGTTTAGTTACATCCATTGAGAACCTTCCAGGCATTAAAAAGAAGATTAAGACACTATCTCTTAGTTCTGGGAGTTCACAGTTTGATGAAGGTAAAAAATATGGAAATAAATACATGCAAGCTGTGTGACTGACTTTACGTATATTACTTACCTACTGAGATCAGTTCCTTGATCTAATTGAATCAAGTTATATATGAACATATATATTTTATATGTTTACATGTAAATCCATTATATATAAGATCTGTATTGTGCCTATCAGATAGATGTTCAATAAATCATAAAAATTCTATGTCAAATATTACTAACAATTAATATAGAATATGTAATTAAAGTTTTCATTAGTCATACATAATGGAAATATGCCCAAAGTATTTAAAGAGATTGCGCAAGAAATGTAAACTCTAACACAAAGGAAGGAGGTTTTGAGTTAGTCTAGAAGGATAATTGAGTGAGTGTAAGCCCATCTGAAGAAGAAGTGAGGGAAGGAATGTTCAGTAAGGAAATACAACGTGCAAAGGTACTTTGAAAGAAAACATATCGGTATAATTTGTGTTTGAGTTTGAAAGAAAAAATTACTGATTTTCAAGAATTATGAGGAAAATGTATATCTTTATATATGTCTGCCTTGTAATTTTTATAACAAGGGCCAATTTTAATCAGGAAAATAATATATAAGATTCTTAGGGCTGTTATATTTCCTCAATTTTCTCTCACCTTTGAATTGTTCTGAACTGCACACACTGTAATATTAATACTCTTTAGATTCTTTGCTATGGGAGAACAGGGGTAAGGGATGGAGGAAAATTTCTAATTCAAAGTGACAAATACTTTTCAAAAACAATGCCCAGTTTGATCAATCAAATTATACACTAAAGATAACATATATCTGTTTGTCTTTGCTCGCTCTGTTTGTAATAGGATAAAGTATCCATATGATTATATTTTAACACTACATGCAGATCTCCATGTTGCATCTTGAATAATACAAATTTAATTATCTAGTTTCATTTTAAGTCATTTGTACATAGCCCATTTCTATTTGTCGATGGATATTAACATGAATAGTTTCATTTTAAAGCAAGTTACATTGCAAGCAGTTAAGAGTAGAGTTCGTAATGGAATTGTACTTAAAATTTGAGCAGCACTAGCTAGTGCCACTGTAATAGTTTTGAGATGTGTTGCATGAAAACTCAAGCTCCTTAAAATCAGGGTAGCAGGAATGGCTGGGTACATATTCAATATTTTGCTGGTTTTAAACATATTGATGGTTTTAAGCCATCTGGATGGTTTTAAACATTTCCTTGGCATTATATAATAGCTTGCTGGTGGGAGATGATGAAACTTGGTTTAACAAAAGGAGCTTTTACATGGGTGAAAACTTCAAAAAAATAATGTTTCATATGAAAGCAAGTTTACTTAGTTTGTACAATGCCCTTTGCTATCATTGGATGCATCTGTGCTTTAAAATTTTTTCTTGCTTTCCATCACCATTTGTGCTTCATATTTCATGAATGAAAAATCACTTTTGCTATTTTAAAAATATCATATATACACATAGACATTTTAAAAAAATTAATATGCATCTATATTTTTCTTGATCTAGTGGGGAAAAAAGCTTTAGAATTAGAACTACGATATCTTTGTTCTAATACTATCCTTAACTAAGAATTGGAAGACCTTTTTTCTTTCCCTAGTGAATTCTCAGTAAAGAATTCAGGGGTCTGTTTATAGTGAGAATCATTTCTCAAGACTAAACTATGTGGTTGATGACCCAATGTTAATGACTTTCCTTGTCCTTTTGGATTTCTATCTACGAATTGGGCATAATGAGCCTGTTGAAGACACCGATGAAATAAGGCCTCCTCCACGAAGTCTCCCTGATTCCTCCAATTTTAAAATACTCATTTCCTTCTTAAAATTGTCCCTTTCAATTGGCCAAAGCTACTTAGAAACGAACTCATCTCTTTGGAGAGAGATATGTCAGGACCTTGTTGATTCTTATCTTCCGGATCAGGCTTCTATATTGCTATTGCCAGAGCCAGTTGCTTCATTTTAATTCCTAGAGCTTAGGCCGTTGGCCACGGCATCTTACCTGTATTGGTAGCACTTCTCCTAAACCCTCATTCTTTTGTTGTACACAGCTGCTTAACTGGGTTTTCAGTGAAGCTTATACTATTTTGAGAGATGTAAACATGGAAATATAAGCTTTTACTGATTTTCTATTCACTTTTGTTAGGGAGTTCAACTATTTCTTCATCACAGACATATTGCATTAGTTCCCACACCCATATGTAACTAAACCTGCCTGGTGTTTTCATTTAGGATTTAGAAGGAATATTAGAGGAGAAACGCATAGAGAATCCATTCACACATATAATTGTTACATTAAAATTTTGAAATGACGAAAAAAATTTTAAGTATGAATAAGCAGTAAATAACCTTACTTCAAGTCTTTAATATTTTTGTCTTGATATAATAAAATAGTCTTTAAACTTTCTGCTGCCTTTAACCCCCCTGCCCCCCCACATACTTCTGTTGAGAGGCATGAGAAAGCAGAAATCTAAAGATAACATAGAAGACCTTTCACATTCTGCCATGTCCTTTCACGAGCCTGAAACCTTAGTAAAACCAAAAAGTGTAATTCCCTGAATATGCCATACTTTGCCCTATTTCTAGTATATGGCAAAGTGTATATAATGCACTTCTTACAGAAAACTCCTCCATACTTAATTTTCAGGAAGCAGTTCACAAATCACCTCTGAGAAGTCTTTCTCAACAGAGTTACAGACTGTCTCCTCTATTTCCAAGGCACTTAGTAGATATCTCTTAACATACTTGATTAACATTATTTGCTTTGATGTCTGCCTCACAAATTAGACAGACAACCCTCTGGCAAAAGAATATATTTGCTTTCTATATTTCATAATTTCCTATCTGTCCTCCCACATATGGCCTATAGTAGATTCTCATAAAATATTTGTTATATTAATAGCATTTATATCATAAAATGAGAATTTTCCTTTAAAAATAACTTATTCACTTTGCGTTGGGAATTATCTCATCATCTTACATTATGTGAATGAAAAGTGTTTGATTATGCAACAAAAATTTATTGAATGCCAACAACATACTATAAAAGACTTTACTAGGCTAAGAGTACTAATATAGTGCTATTGACCGTGATGTAATCTTGGTTCTTACCCTGATGTGTTTAGTTAGGATGTACAGCTCCCCTCAAAAATCTTACCTACTTACTTTATGAAGACCCTAGATAATGTCACATAGGCTGTGTATGTTAACATTCTATTATATAATCTTCCACTTTGGCCTCCTTTTGTTAATGTTGGCTGTTCTTGTAGGCACTTGAGAATGGCATCTCACAACTGCTATTTTGGCCAGCATCTGCAGTGACAATACTGAGTCTAGGTTAAGAGAGGTTCCCCCCCACTAATATTTCTGAAGTTACAAATTCTTAAGTCCATAGGCATTAAATCCAAGTGGTGTTCTTCAAAGAAATGAAAATGCTATTCCCAACACTCAACACCATGTTTAGTCCCTATGTATTTCTTAAAACTGCTGTAATGATGTAGCACAAACTAGGTGGCTTAAAACAACAAAAATGTATTCTCTTAACAGTTCTGGTGGTCAGAGGCCAAAATTAAGGTGTTGCTCCCTTTAGAGGCTCTAGGGAAGACTACTTCCTTGCCGCATCCAGCATGTAGTAGCCCCAGGTGTTTCTTGGCTTTGTAGTTGCTTAACTCCAATCTCTTTCTCTATCTTCACATGGTGTTCTCCACATGTTTCAGATCTCCTCTGCTTTTCTCTGATAAGGACACTTGTTTTTGGATTTAAGACCTGCCTGAATAATCCAGGATGATCTCATTTTAACATCCTTAACTTAATTACATCTGCAAAAACCTTTTTTTTCAAATAAAGTCACATTCACGGTTTCTAGGTGGAAAAATCTTTTTTTGAGGGAAAGCAGGGGGACCAATCCAACACACTACAGAAGCTATAATAAGGAAGTTTTAATTATTTTTATGCACATATAACTAAAATCTTTGTTCAGGAAAACTTTTTTTATTTTAAACTTTCTGTTACATAAGTGTTTTCTTCCAAATCTCTAAAAAGAGCTATGGTCAGCATAGACCTAATCATGTGAGATTTGTCCACAAGGGCTAAGACAAGTGTCGTGTCAAACATAAATCTTGTTTTCTGAGTAAGTGGTAGTGGCTGCTGATTTACCTGGCTATCACTGAATAGACTTATTTTAGGAACAAATACAGTCCTTTGAATGCGGTGAGTTTCCTAATTTTCTCTTGGGTAAAGATTCTATTCACACTCTTGACAATTTTGAAGTCATGTTTACCACCTAAGAACATTCTAATAGTGTAGATGGCACTAAATATGCTTCTGTGAAATTAATCCAATGTAGCCAACATAGTTTTTCAGGCTGTCAGCAATTTTAAGATACGTGGTTTCATGACTAGCGTACAGTGTATGAATGTAATGAGTGTATAGTCCCTGCCTTTTTCCACTTCTGTATGTTGTTAAGTACAAGGAATGCACAGTGCTTTCTAAATTATTGTATTTATTCAACAAATGTCCGTCAAACCCCTACTATAAGCTCCTCAATGGTAAGAATCACATTTTATTCATCTTTATGTCCTCAACGCCCAACATGATAGTAATCAGAACACATTTGGCCAATGAGTGATTGCTTCAATGAATAAATAAATCTTGATTGTTTGATAGGGGATACAAAATTAAGTAACATTTTCTTGAATTCAAGAAAGCTTTTAATATAATATTATATATATATTTCAGCTTTTAATATAATATTATATATATATAAAATATAATATCTTTTACTATATCATAATTTGCATTTTGTAACTTTTAAAAACCTTCCTACAGACAGGTAGAACAAAATAGTGCTGATTAAAAGATAAAATGATACAGTTAAAGTTAGTGCTGTTATTGTCCCAGGTGCAAAAATACAGTTCAACAAGTAACTGCAAATATCTTTCAAACAAAAAGATATTAACCTGAGAGGTTTTCAAAAATAAGATAGATGTATATGTTTGTGTTTGTCACTCACTTATTCATCTATCTGTTCATTTATTAAATATTTTCTGACTATCCAATGTATGTAATGTCCTTTGCTAATAGTGTTGGTTATGACCATATTGTGAAATATTTTGTGTTAAGGAATTACACTAAGTTTCTTGATAAAAAAGGCTTTTGACTTTGTTTTTGTAATGACATTTAATTTTTTTTTTAAACTTGGAAATTTAATGTCAACTAGCTATAATATTGATCAGGGTCTGTTTTTAGTAATTATTTGTGTCACTCATTGATATCTTTCTTTGAGTGATTTCAAAATATCACAGATGTAAGTATAAAAATCAATTTGTTTAAAATTGTGTAGTGCTTAAGGATTAGAAGCATAAATTATTAATATGAAGAATATTGATTTTTAACAAGCTTTCACTTTATGCCCAGTAAGGTAAAATCATTAGCAAATAGGAAAATGTTTCTGGAAGCAAAGGATATGTGATTACTAGCAGTAAATATTTTTTAAAAGTAGCAGATTATTCTCTCTATTGATTAAAAAATAAAAGATTGATATTTACACATTTCCTTTGAAATATAATTATATTCAAATGTAAATGTTAAGAAGGTGGTTTACTATAATAAGAACTGACAATATATAATCATTTTATGATATTGTGATGAACAATAGAGTTAAACTTAAGGAACACATAGATTAATATTCGGTATTTTGTAAGTTTCAGACATAATAATGTATAGCACAAATATCTCTCTGATTGAATTTTAAAATATTTTGTTCTTTTGCGAATAGAAAAAGGGACCTGAATTCCAGCAGAAGTAATCAAATAGATTTATTGTCAGTTCACCACACTTTTGTTAACTTGTCTGTTCATTGAAGGTTTTGAGGATTAAATTACTTACTACAAATAATATAATCAAACAGGGTCTGGAACATTGAGAAAAATCAATAAGTGTTAGTTTCTAACTTCTTATTACCATTACCTCTTTGTAGATGTTCAAAAAAAGTGTTTGAATATTGATATGAATGGTTTATGTACCCAGTTCCCCATTACTGTGCTATAGAAGGTGGTACTTTAGAGGTTTCAGGTCTGCCCTCTAGAGGTCAGGGCTGTAATGTTTCAAACTCAAAGCTAACTCCAGATAGAGGGCATGACTTTGATTCAAAAGGATTTCATGCCTGGTAAATACATTGTTTTTAAATATTGAATTTAAATTTATATATGTTGATGTCGGTGGTGTGTTTATGGAGTTGAAAACAATATATTTTTCTGTAGTTGATAGTTTTATGTGTACCTTTGGAAGTTAATTCAGTCATATAGCCAACATTGAGATAGCGTATGTTGGAGAAACAACGATTAACCAATATGCAAATAAAGCATTAAATAAAGACCTTTGAGAAATAGAGAAAGAGATAATTAGTGAAAAGATCTCCCAGACTTCTACCTGACTGAAATAATTAAATATGTAATTTGGTTAAATCAATTCCAAAAGTTATATAATACTGATATATGTTGATATTTTATATATGTATATATAAAATCAGTATATCAGTATAAGTATGTATATATGAAATATCACTTAATCTCAAAAGCATCAGTTTTAGAATACAAATCAAATTCTAATACATATTTTGGGGGCTATAGTAACATTCAGGGAAACTTTGATTAACACCTCTCTGTAGTATGATAGAACTGGGTCTTTCTCTAGCTTTTCTCCCATGGCTCCTTTGGTCTGACTAAAGCAGATTTTAGGAATTTACCTCAAAAGTTTCATGTTTCTTTCTTTTTAATTCAGTGCCAGATAATGGAACTCTCAAAGTCCTGGGATTAATCAGTCAAGTTTAAAAAAAAAAAATGAGTAAAGTTAGAAGACTGGCCTAGAAATAGTTCTGTAGAAATCAGTTGGCAGACTTATTGAAAACCTAGTTGGCAGGGATAGGGAATTAGTCAGAGATGAGAGAATGTTATGGCTTAAGATTTGAAACAACTTCAAGTGTCAATAGGAATCAGGATGCTTAGGACGTCTAGTGTGGTTCAAGCTAACATATTAATATTTAGTCACTTTGAGAGAAGCAAAAGTGAGATTTCTTTTTAGCATTTTATGGATATCTTATTTGGTGATGGGGGTGTATTTCTAAAAGTAGGCTCCCAAGTTTGAAAAAGAAGAGAGTCAGCTTGATTAGTCAAAATACTACCTGAAAGGTAAAGATTCAAAATTTGCTCTCTGTTAATGTATAAAAGATATTATGAATGGTTTCTTCTTAATATAATTTTTTAGCTCTACAAATATATTTTTGTCTTATAGTTTCCACCTCCCAAACTTTATCTACTATCATAACAAAACTCCTGTAATCCATCTATATCTGGATAACTAAGCAACATTGTTAATAATTTTACTGGTAGCCGTCATACTACTAGTAATAGCTAACATCAGTCAAGCACTTATAGAAAACATACAGTGCCTTCACTACCTGTTTTACATAGATTATCTCATTTAATTTTCACAATGACCCTAGGATGTAGAGACTTTTATTACCATCTACACTGGTGGAACTGAGTCTCAGAGAATGTGTACAACTTGCTCAAGGTCACTTGGTCAGGGAGTGGCAGAGTTGGAATAGGAATCCTTATCATCTCGGGTTCCTACCCTGTATGATGGACCCCTTTGCTCTATCATGAGAACATTCTGGGCTGGGCTGTGGAAAAGGAAAATTAATACTTCAGTCTTTTACATTCAGTTCTTTGGGAGTATAAAACAAAATTACAGATTTTTATAATTTATTACTGCTGTATCTGTGGTCAAGATATGTTGATGCCAATTGTTTTGAGTTGTTAAAAATTGACACAGATATAGCATAGAATCCCTCTTCCTTTCCTTGTCTTCATCTTTATTTAGTTCCTCTGATTAGGATAGTAAACTCGGAAACAAAATGAGGGAAAAAAATCAAGTATCATGAATCCGCTGAACATTATGGTTCATTGATTCTAATGTCTTTATTCATTACAAATTATGCCTGGATTAAAAATAAAAAGACAATAAAATACATACCAGTCACTGTTCACTGATGAACCAAGAATTTAAGTATCTGTTTGCTGAGATTTAAGCAATTTGATAGAAATAAGATGCGGATTTAGTCATTACAGGTTTTCACAGAATGATGGCAATTAAAGATGCACACTGGAATTGGATTTTAAAGTGAAAAAAAAAATCCAATGTCAGTGGTACCTTGAGTTTTCAAGTCTTCAATTTGAAGTTTTTGCATCATTTCACTAAATAAAGTTGATTCCATCTACTTTCTAGTTTCTAGAACCTTTTGATATATTTTGCTTTGCCAATATCAGTTTTTTCTTGGATTTATTTATTTATATTAGCATCATTTTTTGGCTCTTTAATGGGAACTGGGAGTGGGAAAGAGAAGAACATTGTGCTCAGCCCGCCATCTTGATGCACCATTATTCTGGATCACATTTGTTTTATTTTACTAGTATCTGTTTATTAATACAATGACACTCAAATATCTGACATATACATATTTAACAAAATTTTAAGTGGCAAATTCTCAATATTAGGCATGCATTATTTAATGTCATTCTGCTAAAATGAGGCTAAATTTATTTACTTCTTTACTGGAAGTTTTTAAGTGCATTTCTTTCTGAGGCTGGATGGAAGAGGTTGTTGCCTGATAAGATATTGATAATTCCTGGATGAAGCAGTTTGTCCATATTATTTTAAATGCTTCATAAAGTTTCCTTCATATCCAGAAAAGAGATGCTATTTTATCTTGTCATAGTTTTTCTTCTTGCGATCACTTTGGAGTTGCTTCTCCTGGGCTGTGATCTGTCAGAGCAGAATAAACAAATAATTCTTTTTTTTTTTTTCCTTTCAGTGTGGTTCTCATTCAAGCTCTGCTGTACGCAGCACATCTAACTGTGGTAATGAGCTGTTAAGGATTCCACTAATGGCAGTTTAGTAGCTGTAGCTAAGGATTTCCCAACCAATAAATACAGTTTCCTTGGCTATTAGGCAGAAATCCTTGCATAGCCTTTTAGCACAAGTGACACAGATTAATGGCCACAGAAAATAAATATTGTTCTCATGGAGCAAATATAACACCCTATAAAACCTAAGACAGAAAATATAGGATTCTAATATATTTGGGAAAGATATAGTAATCTAAGGACATATCGGGCAATAAAAAGATATAGCTGAACTTTAAGGAATTAAATGTTTAGAGGTACACTCTATTGGTATGGAGTAAAGCAATAACTCTTTTCTTTAACAATCACTGCCTGTATCTAGAATTTAAATAATAGCCTGAAACAACTGTTGTTTAAGGAAACACGTTAATAACTCTTTAAATCGGGTAGGGTAGATGTAAACATTTAAATCAATATTCAAAAACCTAATATTAAAAAGAATCTATTTAGGGTACATTTAAAACAAAACTTATATGTTTGAAACCCATATTTCATATAAAATACTAGGTAAGCCAGCTTTAAGAGTTTTAAATGTTTGTAATATTTATTTTCTACTGAAACATACAGTATAAAAATGAGAGATGCCAAAATATTTTTTTTTTCTTCAAATGTGAATATTCTCAGTGTTGGATATAATTTATTTTGTTCTTTATATTTAGGACAAACATACATTTTCTGTCCTTTGTAATGTCCAGAGTTAAAACTGCATAAAATTTATTTCCTTGTAGTTTCATATAACTAAATATATTTTTTTATTTTATACGTAATAGATTATACAATGTAATTCTATTTATAAATTTTGGCAGATTTTTTTTCCTGACCTTGTTAACCATATTGTCATGGTTTTATGAACTGTTCTTAACTTAGCATTTAAATTAATTTAAATTGCAGCCTTAGAAGGATTGTTTCTGTCCTTATGCTAAATTTCACTATTACATTCACTTTATTTTGCTTACAGGCTCTTAATTCAGAATGTGTTTCAATTCTGACTCTGTTATTTGCCACAACGTGGAGGGTGAATGATTACTAAAAGAAGGAATATATAACTTCCCCTTCTTCCTTTTCTTCAGCCCCCATCTGGCTTTACCTTGTTTCACTGCCAGACCAGCTTCCATAACAACCAATAGCAGAAATCTGCTCAAGTAGCAGCCAATTAAAATGACAAAAACATTCTTAAACTTTGAGAATATCCATCTGGTATAGGAAAAACTGTGTGATCGCTAATTCCTCATTTCTCTAAAGTCAATGTTATGTAGCTGGCTATTGAAATTTAAGGTCAATGTAATAATAATCCTTAGGCTGTATGATCTGAAGATCAGTCTTAGCATTCAAAATTTATTAGGGATAATATCAATGGATATCAAACTGATGTATATTTGATACATCTGGTTTTTTTATTGATATAAAATATGAAAGTGGTAGTATTAATAACTTTATTACTTTTAAAAAGTCAAGTTAAAAGTCTTCCTTTTCAATGTCATAAAGTTTAGAAACTGCAACAATATATTTTAGAAAGGAATTACTGAATCCCTCACGTCTTCTATTAGTTACTACTATACTATAACTAGAACACTATGGTAGCATATTGAATTTTGTAGGTTTGTAATAACCGCTGGTCTAATGATCAGATTTTTTCTGAAAAGAGAGACAGAGCCGGACGTGGTGGCTCACGCCTGTAATCCTAGTACTCTGGGAGGCCGAGGCAGGAGGATCGCCCAAGGTCAGGAGTTCGAGACCAGCCTGAGTAAGAGTGAGAACCTGTCTCTGCTATAAATAGAAAGAAATTAATTGGCCAACTAAAAATATATGTAAAAATTAGCCAGGCATGGTGGCACATGCCTGTAGTCCCAGCTACTCGGGAGGCTGAGGCAGAAGGATTGCTTAAGCCCAGGAGTTTGAGGTTGCTGTGAGCTAGGCTGACGCCAAGGCACTCACTCTAGCCCGGGCAACACAGTGAGACTCT